>BDUI01012379.1:26207-37234 GCA_002335545.1 Apodemus speciosus
AGACCAGGCTGGCCTCGAACTCAGAAATCCGCCTGCCTCTGCCTCCCAAGTGCTGGGATTACAGGCGTGCGCCACCACGCCCGGCGACAGAATGGATCTTAAAAAAAATAAATAAAAATAAAGACAGCAACAAATACTGGCCAAGAAGAGGGAGGGGATGGGAGAGGTGAACTAGTAAATACTGCTGGTGGGAATTAAATTCGTCCAACATCTTTGAAAATCATTATGGCGGACCCTCCTGGGCATACACTCAAAGGAATGTGCTTCAGCATTCTTCAAGGCCACCTGTGCACTTGTGACTCCTGGCCCTGCTCCCAACGGGCACATTATGGGTCCACCCATGACTGGACAAGGGAAATATTGCATACATGAACGGTGTGAGCTTATTCCGCCATCATCAAGAGCAGCTAATGTCAACTGCAAGAAAATGGATGGAACTGGATACAATAGAGCAAGCTAGATTCAAGAAGACAAGCATGTGCTTTCTTTCAAATACTGAGTCTAGACAAGTAGACTATTCGAGAAGAGGGGAGGAGTAGCAGGAGGTGGGGGTCGGGTGAGTGGTTGGTTGGGGGTGGACAGGAGGGGTAATTAGGCTGCATATGATAAAAAGTCTATGATATTCTTCAGAGAACATGTCACGAGGAAGCTCATCACTTTATACAATGAACCTCTTCTCACAGATTTTTTTTTTTTAAAGATGAAGTAATACAGGAGAACACATAGGGTTAAGTTTCAAACCGGACGAAGGCTGAGGTACCAATTTAGTATTTCAAAGCGGGACCTGGCCTCTAGATTCTCCCAGAATCCTTCAGTCCTTACCCACTACAGAATGTGGCTAGCATCTCTGCCCTCTACCCTGAGCTCTGCAGCCCAGGGGCTGGGCTGCCCTTTCCCCAGAGGCTCTTCCCTTTAAGATGGAGACATTTTGGGTTCCTGCCCTTCTGAACTTCTGGCCTCTTGGCTGCTGCCCTTGGTTCCCCTCTCTCCCTCCCCAGTCCCGTCCCCTCCGTGACTCAGTCCACTCTGCACTCTCCCAGATGTCCCTGCCTGTGTCTATACTTATACCTAGTAGTCGTGTCCTCTCTCTCTCTCTCTCTCTCTCTCTCTCTCTCTCTCTCTCTCTCTTATATGTAAACACAAGGCCATGATCATCCTTGAATTGAGCACCAGGTCCTCGGGTCTCTAGAATCAGTCTCTCCTGAAAACAGAAGGATTGATAAATTTTGGATATTTGATTTAAGTATATCATATTATTAAATTATGTGTTGCTTTCTCCATTTTTTAGTTTAAAATAACATGTATCCTTCATTATATTTCCATTCATGGTAAGGATCACGATGATTCCTACTGACTGCATGCTGGGTAATTTTATATTGCCTCTCTACTTTATATACTGTGATGTTGAAGATACAGGAAAACGAAATGCTTACCTCATTAAACACATGTTCCAAGGGGAGAGAAATCTAATAAGCGAGTGCCAAAAAAAAAAAGATGCTGGGGGGGGGGGTGCTCCTTTCACAGGAGTCACCCAAGACCATTAGAAAACTGATGTTTACATCACAATTCATAACACTAGCAAAGTTGCAGTTACAAAGTAGCAACACAAGTGACTTTTAGGCTGGAGGTCGCCACAGCAGGGGGAACTGTATTTAAGGGTTGCAGCCTTGGGAAGGTTGAGAACTACTGGATAAGGCCCATAAAAGAATAGAAAGTAACCGGAACTGCAGTCTGGGTGAAGGCAGGTTGGTGTGGCTGTTTTTCTGACAAGGCCTAAGATGACATCCTCTGAGGAGGAGGCAGGGTGAAGCTGGGGAGGAAGGCCTGAAGGATCTACCCAGCCACAGGCTTCTCCACAGAGGTTGCAAGAGCAGGACCGTGGCGCCTGGGACGTGCACACCAGCCCTGCACAGCTGGAGAACCAGTGGTTCCGGACAACAGCATTCAGAGGCAGCCACGAACTAGTTAACATAACACTTGGGAAGCCAGGATAGGAGGCGGGAGACAAAGGGCTTTATTGTGAGGCAGGAGGGCCAGGCATGGAACCCAGCAGAGTGGAAGCCGGAAGACTAGTGGGGTGTCTACTCCAGGTGTGCAGAGAGTTTACCCCAGGAGTAGAAATTTCATTGAGGACATTTTTTTTCTCCCATAATGCAAAGTCATGTAGTCTCAAGGCTGAAGAACAAAGACCCACGTTATCTGTTTAAGTCAAGCCCTAAAACACATTTGGGAGTCTGGAGAGTTATCTGAACTGGCAGTCAAAATTTACAGCCTAACTTGATAGGAGAGTAATTAATCTCTCTGGCTTTGTTTTCTGCCAATTCAACCTAAGGGAAGTGGGCTTGAGATCTGGAATTGGCGGCGTGGGACTTCAGGACCTTTTAAGTCAAATTCAGATAAGGCCATTGAGATTTATTCTGCCAAATAAATGCTTACTCGAGCCAGATGACAGTGCTGTAGTCTAAACTATTTGTATTGGCATCTTCAGCCCTCTGAATTCTCTGCCCTAATTGATCATCCCAAGTTTTAAGTGTAACGGTGCAAGACACAGTTAAGAACTAGAAACAGTATTTTGCACAAACATACACTCACAGCTCCCCCCCCTCCCAACACACTAGTAAAGACAATTTCATCTGGTGAGTCTGCTTGTAGGGTCAAAAGCGTTTTAAAACAAAAGCCTTCTCCAGTTCAAATGTAGGTAGGCTGACTCCCTTCTTTGAGAAAGAAATGGAGATTTGGAACACTTACCCAGTTTCTAATGAAAACAAGCACACATTAAGTACAAGGATTCCCCACTCCCCCCAAAAGTCATATTATGAAAAACTGGAGGTTCCTTAACTGACTTCGATGAGACCCCACACTAAAACTCTGTTCCATACCGTGTAAGGAGGTGCCCGTGGAGATGGGTTTTCCAGGCATTGGCTTCCCAGAACACTAAACTGTATAGATCACACACACACATCAAAGGCAGGCTGCAGTTCCTGTGGGTGAGACGCCGATCAGTGTGTGCTAGGACTAACTGGGTGGACGAAGAGACTAATGGCCTGGCTCTGCATTCGTCTCCCCATGGCTGGGTCGGCTCCACGGCTGCCCTCAGGCAAGAAGGCTGTGGCTTTGGCCTCTAGCTTCAAACCAGGGATTAGAAGCTTGCCCAGTGTTGGCAGAGTCCTGGGAGCTGCAAAACACAAAGTAAGGCCGACCATCTTATATTACCAACATTCAAGAGGTCCCCAGGTACCATGTCCACGGAGGAGACGGAGACAGGTTTTCAATCGGATGTAAATCCTCTTAGGTGTCCCACCTCCTTCAGAGTTTAGAGCCAAGTTTGTTGTTGTTTCTTTCAGTGTTCTCCGTGCTTCCTTACTGACTGGCCACTTAAAACAAGACAAAGCAACAGCCATTGGTGCTCCGGTGAGACTCCTCTGGCCAAGATTAAATTTTTTAAAGTTTGTGTTTGTGAAAATATGAAAGGAAAGATTGCTGTTGGCCTGCTGTTACCTGGCCTGGTACCCACTTCTAAATCGTGACTTTTGGGGAAAGGTACAAATAGAAGATCCCTCCTAAGTGCCAGTCAACCCAAATGGCTGGAGTAGGCGGCAGCAGAAAACTGAGCGTCTCGGGATTCTGTTTCCTTTGGCCTGGAGGTCCCCGGCCAGGGCAAAAGGAAGGGAAGAAACACTCGCCATTCCCATTCTGACTACACGCTCATCAGTCTATACTCAGGCTACATTGCAGGTTTTACTGAGAAACTGAGGCCAGAAGATGGCTCCCTTGGTAGTTAGTATCACACACATGAGCTTACTGTCCTAACTACAATTGTCCTTTTTCCATTTCACAAGTGGCTTCGCCACCATCTACAGCACACGAGGAACCTGGGATGCCTCGGCCTGGGACCACATAGTTACTCTAAAACACAATTCTGGTGAGATTCACAGTTTCTGAAAAACAACTCTTGGGCATCTTTTAGTCTTCCTCCTTCCATTGTACCAGAGTTCTTACGGCTATATTTGTGAGTACGTTCTCCATGTGTTCACTGTCCCCATATATGTACCTATCTGCTCTGAGGTAATTAATTGTGGTTTTGCAATTAACAGAGCCAACCGTTAAATATGCATCTTGCATCCTAATATCTTGCGTTTTGCATGTCTTCACACGTATTACCTCATGAACAGGAAGACTACTGCCCACCCATTTGCAAATAAAATGAATCTTATGAGGGGTTAAATGCCCTGCTACATCTCACCCATTGCGAGGAAGGCAGAGGCTAAGCCTGCTTGGACCAAGGATGTCTGATTCCGCATCACCCTACTGGGCATTCTTGCATCCCCGGCTCTGCAGGGAATATCATTCGAGAAGTGTGTCAGAGAAGACTTCAAGACTTTTTGCCATAGACACAAACGTTTCTGTGGAGTCTTGCGAATGAAACATGGGGCAGACCCACCAACAAGATAATTTCAAATCATCGAGACCAACAGGGAAAGCGATTAAAAGCATAGTATTAGCATCGGTTTTCCTGACTCTAATTTCTGTGCAAGAAATATGCGGTGTGCTGTAACAGCGTACAGGGGTTAATCAGAACGTGTGTAGAGGGATTAAAAGGCAGGATGTTCAAACAGCATGCGCGCACACGTGTTTGTGTCAGCGCTCTCTCACAAAATGTGGCCGCAGAAGAAAGTGTGAAGGGCGCTGGAAGAAGACAATATTTATGACTAAAGAAATTCAGCCCCACATAACGGTAATTATGAACAAGATCTTTTCCCTAATAAAATTACTGCAAAACAAAATCTGGAGAATCTAAGTGCTTCCCTATGTTGTCATTATTTTATCCCATGTGCTCGAGAGTGATTTCGAGAAGGGGGGAAAAATGGGAGCGGAGAGAAAGGGCGCCATGGCGAGATGGCCTCTGCGGAGGGTTTGGTTTTGCTTTAGAAACTGGAATGTGTCCAGGCTTGATTTTTATTTTCAATTCACATTTCAGATCCAGCTCCCCAAACTCTTTGATCTTTCTCCCTGTCTCCTTACCCGGAAGAGAACCCTTGGCCTTCTCAGCTGGGAGCTGGGAGCACACGTGGAAAGACTGGCTGGGATCCATATTCTTGCCAAATTTAGTCACACAAAGGGGCCTGAGAGGGAAAAAAGAAAGGATGAAAGCCGCAGCCGCCGCGACTTCAAAGGCCGCGCCGCCGCGCCGGGCCCTGCGCAGGCGCCGCCCTCCGCCGATAAAAGGCGAGACCCGCGTGCGCGGGCGGCTCTTCCGCGCGCGTCCCGGGCTCCCGGGCGGACGGAGGGGGCTGGAGGGTCGGCAGAGGGTCCGAGCGGGCGAGCTTTCCACAAATCGGGGTCCACGCCACGCTGAGGCGCAGGAGAAAAGTTTTGAGAAAGGGAGGGACAGAATGTGATGTTCGGGTCCCCTAAACTAGCGGATCCTCGGCTGGCACGTGTATCCCAGAGCCGAAGTCCAAGTGTGGCATCCCCCTGTCCCGATGCCACGCAGKCTCTTCGGTGCGTGATCTCGGCTTCCCAGTGCAGAGCCGAACCCCCTGTACCCCTTTTAGCTTATTYTGTCCCCCTGCCATCACTCCCTGGTCCCCATCACTGTCCTCAGCTATCCTCAGGTCCGCGCTGCTGTGGCTTTGGGAGCAGGCACTCTCGCCTGGGGTTGACATCCCACGGAGCAGAGTGGATGGTGCTCCCTCCACCCAGCGAGGTGGGCGCACGGGGCTGACCGCGCCGCCGATCCCGTGCTCCAGTCACCCGCCCGGGAGACCGCGCCGAGCTGCAGACGCCAACGGGCGCCGGCCGCGCGGAAACCGGGCGTCTGCAGGCGCCGGATTGGAGAAGGAGGGTTTCACGGTCCCACGAGTTTCCTGACCCTGGAGGAAGGGGCTTTGGGTTTGTTTTTCTTAAGGAGGAAGAGCCCTTGGGACACAAACTGCCACTTCCCTCGTCCCCCTTCTCCGCGACGTCGGTTAAACTGAAGATGCCCACAGATTTAGCGCCCTGCTGAAGCTCGGATGGAAAACCGAGGTCTCGGTTCCGCCCCTGGAATCATATGAATTCGTTTTTCTAGTCCTTTCTCRGCTGTCTCTCGGAGCATCCTCTTCCGTAGGCCCCGCCACCTCCTTCCTTTGGGATCCCACCTAGGTTGCAGCTGGCGGAGAGTCTAGGCCACACAAAGGGAAGACCTGGGGCCTGAGCTGGTGTTAGGACCTAGGGGGCGGAGAGGGCCGTGCGGGGGCACCGCGCTTCTCATCCCTGTAATTAAGGACTCTCCGGACTGTCTGCAGAGCACTCCACGAGGCTGCAAAAATCTCTAAGGGAGGGAGGGTCTTCTTGGGTGGGGTGTGGGTCACTCCCCCTGTTCCCTGCCCCCACACCAGCTCAGCGCACTGGGCTATGCTCACCCCGGGGCAGAAGGGCTAACTCTGCTCCCCGCAGCATGGGTTCCGGCTAGGGTTGGGCGCCTCGCCCCCACTACTTTCTCAACCCCCACCCCCACCCCCACCCCAGAGGCACAGCACCGGCGACAGCGCCTAGTGCAAAAGGAAGTGTTGATATAAAACAAGTTCGCTCCCAAACTAAACCCAAAGCCACCAGGAGGAGAAAAACCAACAGCAGCGTAGCCAGCCCCCAGCAATTGTTTCACGGTCGGAATTAAATCACATCAAAACGCCCCCCTGAAACCCACATCCTGAAGGAGCCAACCTCTACTACAGCCAACCTCTAGTGGTTCGCTAGAGTTCCTATGAACAACCTGCCTCTACATCCGAGGAAAGGGGGCGGCGAGGCTGCTCCTGCGCCGCACCCACCACATCCCAGACCTAGGATCCCACTCGCCCAAGCCCAAGAAGCAAGGACGCTGCTTATGCTAATAACAGCCCCACAGGAATTAGAGACTGCCCGGCGGCTGGAAGGCTTTTGCCAGGAAGGCGAAGTCCAGAGACACCACTTCCCGGGGTTACTTCACCCCTCCTGTGATTCCTTGGTATTCCCTGAGACTACTTCACAGGGAAATGTCAACCTTGTTTTACCGACAGATCTTTAAAACGCGTGGGTGCATGGTTTTAAGACCCTATTTAAGATCTGCAACACTGCTAAATACCGCTCACTGCCTCTCACTCAGAGCGAGGCCATTGGGTGATTTCGTTAGAACCAATGCTTCCAAAGAGGGTTACAGCAAGGTACCAAAAGCAGCCGCCTATCCCAGCCCTTGAAGTAAAGCATTCTCACTAGGTATTGTTCCAAAAATTCCCATCTTGAGCTCCTAATCTCTGGGACACCTAGAGCTGAGCTCCGTCTGACTCACATAGTCCAGATAATTAGCGCGAAGGAGAAAATGGGAATTCGAATTAGTTGCAACACTTAAACAGGGAAGATGTAGACTCGTCATTTAATCTCCTCTTGGCTTTCAAAAATACCCTCTGGCTATTCTCCTTGTTCCCCCTCCCCCCTTCTGGGTTTGATGAAAAGGACCCGTCTACTCCGACTTCTTTGATGAAGCAGTGTCTTCCAGGGTTCTTTTGCTCAGTCAAATTGGCTCACTCGGAGGAGGAATTCTGACTTTGTTACATTTACTTTAGCAGGAGCTGTAAACGTTTGAAACCATGTCCCTTGCTCTTCCCTCTACCACACTGGAGGCTGCAGAGCACCACTATAAAAAATGGATTTATTCCCGATCTTCCTTTTATTCTTCCTGGCACCCTGAAGGAAAATGCCATTTGGGGCTACGGTAAGGTAGAGCCTTGACGATTATTTAATTTTTAAAGAAAAGTTTTCGTTATTCTGACTCCTTTCACCAGCCCCTTATTGTATCTAAATCTATCAGATTACATATGACCAACCACGTCCTGTGGAGCCAACCAAACTAATATATAGCATTGAAAACCACGTCCTAGCAAGCTCCCAAACTGGTAGTTCTCAGTAAGCCAAGTTTTAAATGCTGACTTAAAGAACTGTTAAAGTCTACAGTGCTCAATAGCCCACAACCTCATCTTCAAAAAGAGAGCTCTTTTCCTGAGCGCTCTTATGTAAGGTCACTAAAACATGATTCGGTGGTGCTTTGTTTTCAATTTAAGGAAGATGGAGATACAATTTTTCCTGTCTCCTTTTTACTGCTCCCAGGTTTTACAGATGGCTGCTGCATTGGTCTAATGATTTTGCCTGAATATTTGACTTGAGGGGAGGGGTTGAGGGCTAAAGGACAAAATGTGTTTCCAAACTTAAGCCTCACTTACACAGTGACTTTCATAAAGCGTCRCCCTTAAAAGTTCTCTCCTTTAACAAAATGCACCAAAGAGACAGCAGGAACTGGAGAATGCTTGAGGTTTGATTCGGATTTAGGTCCACTCTCAAGGGTCCCTTTCAGCTGCGTCTCCAGGATGTCAACAACTGCCCAGTCCTGCCTCCCTCTCCTAGGTTCTTCTTTTCCTTCCTTTTGGGATGTGTTTTCCTTTTCTACGAGGTCTCTACAGGCTGAGTCGTGAATCTCCAAAAACCCATGTTCATTCGGAGGTAAGGGCACAATGAATGAGACGGTGTAAAAGCGATAATTAAGGCTCAGTCTTAATTCACTCATCTTTCCCCCCCTGGTAAGCCTGGAGATTTTATTTTCGCTAGGGTGGTGTGCCCTTGTCTCCGAAGAGTGTGTGGTTCACGGTTAGTAGAGCCACAACTCTTTGCCTTGCCTTTGCTGCGTCTCTTCTCTCTGGTTAGGTGAGCAGTGTGTTACATTTTCCCCTTTTCCTTCTCCTAGTCCCTAATTCTCGCCTCATTCCCTGTCAGAGCATCTATCAACGTGGTGTCGACCACAGCGCCAGCGGCTTTCTCTTTCATCTTCCTCCGCTTGCCTGAGTGAGGGGGCTAGAGTGGGCRGCGGGAAGGAGGTGGGAGAGACTGGCAAAGGACGAGAAGGCGGAGGGGGGGGGGTAAGAGAAGAAGAGATGCTTAGATGATGAAGTTAAGCCATTCCCATACAGTTTCTTGTCAATTTCACGCGGGCCGCATAGTTCTTTGGGGTGGGTTACACGCAGCACCCAGTCTATCTTCAGGTTGTATGGGTTTTTTTCCCCTCCAGGCATGAACAGGCGCGCGCAAACACATACGCACCCCCCACGGCGCCCCCCAAACTATGACTCGTCCTTTGGGTGCTACGGAATGAACTAGGGCTGTGGGGGGGAGAACCTGGATCTCCTCCTCCTTCTCCTAGCAGACTCCCTCCTCCCCACCCCTCCAGCCGGCAGCCAAGGAGAGCAGGAGGCGGGGGAGGGGCGGGGGAGGAGAAGCGACGCAAGTGAATAGCTTCGCAGAGCCGGCCAGGCGCGTTTGGGAGAAGCGGTGGGAAGGCGCAACCGCTCACCTGCGGGGCAGCGCGCACCGGAGGGGACCCGGCTGCGCTCTCGTGGGCCCTGGCATTTGGACTCGCCCGGAGCCTTGCAAGCGGCCACGCTCCGGGTGTTTCCCCGCCGTTCTGCCTGGAGGAGCCGAGGGGCCACCGGCAGCCCTTTGCTTTGACAGAGGGGAGGCGGGGAGAGAGGCGAGTAACAGCGCCAGCGAGCCAGGCAGAAACTCGAGCCGGGAACAAAGAGAGATCGGGCTCGAGTGTGTGTGCGTGCGTGTGAGTGTGTGTGTGAGTGTGTGTGCGAACGTGTGCGCGCGTGTGTACGTGTGTGTATCGGCCCGAGCTACGGGCTGGAACATTTGGGCCCGAAGCTCCTGCTGTGACTSCCCAAGACTCCGCCGTGCCAGCCACTGCCGATTCCCAGCGCTCATCAGCACAAACTTTATTCTTGGCAAACTTCTCTTTTTCTCCCCTCCTCCTCCGCCCCCTCCCCCTCCGGCAGATTAAATGCTCCTCCAGAAGGAAAACCGAAGCGAAAGGGAAGGAAAGAAGCTCTAACGCGGACGTCTGCAGCCCGGGTGGCTCTTTATTGTTTACTCTGAAGGAAGTGGACTTTTCGGTATTTTCTGATTCTCCTTGCACCTCCGCCGGGACAAACGGAGCCTCTTGGCCCAGCTCTCTTCTCAAAAGATCCCCAAACCACCGAAATCAGCATCCGAGGAATCCGTGGAGTGGTTTTGCACCGTGACGCGCCACGGGACCCTCGTTTGCACTTTGGAAAGTCGTGTCTCCCTCCGGAACCGGTGTCCTCGGAGCACAGACCCCAGCAGCGAGAGCGGCGTGGGGCGGCCACCCAGCCCTGGCAGCCTAGCCTAGTGCACGCGGAGCGGCGCAGACGCTCCTAGAGGCGCCGGCCGCTGCCGCCCTCGCAGTCTGGTGCCCTTCGCCCCAGGGCCGGGCGCCGGCGTCCTTCTAAGTGGGAAAGCGCAGCGATCGCAGAGGCTCCTGCAGCTGCTCCAGCCGTGGGCCCCTCGCTTGCCCACCCCGCTTCTAGTCACAGTCCTCCCGCACTCAGTCTTCCAACTCCCCCACCTCACATCGACCTCTCCCTCTTCTTCCTGCTGTCTCGGAGTGCTCCCGCAGCGGAGAGATTACACAGCCGCCGGGATGCCCCAACTTTCCGGAGGAGGCGGCGGGGGGGACCCGGAACTCTGCGCCACCGATGAGATGATCCCCTTCAAGGACGAGGGCGATCCCCAGAAGGAGAAGATCTTCGCCGAGATCAGTCACCCCGAAGAGGAGGGCGACTTAGCCGACATCAAGTCATCCTTGGTTAACGAGTCCGAAATCATCCCAGCCAGCAACGGGCATGAGGTGAGTGGGCAGCTGTCCGGAGAGGCGTGGCGGGTCCCGGGGACGCGGAGGGGAAGCATGCAGGGCTCGCGGCCACGGTGGCCACGGAGCCCTGGTCCCTCGCGGGCTGGGTGGGGAATAACGGCCCCTTAGTCCATGGTGCGCACGTGTGTGAGCAGCGGGGAGGGACATTTATTCCAAGTGGCTCTGTGGCTAAACGGTGGCAAATGGGCAGGAAACGCTGGCCTTTGCCCCAACCGGTTTCGTCCTCCGACGTTTCGGCGGCTCTGAGGGACGCGGTGCATTAAAACAGGGATGTCTAAACACAACTGCGAAG
>BDUI01012382.1:18352-43558 GCA_002335545.1 Apodemus speciosus
TGCAGCACTTCTTTTATTATTTAGGATTGGATTAGCTATCCTTTTTTTATGTTTCCATATAGAGGTGAAAATTTTCCTTTGATTTCTGTCAAGAACTGTTGAAGTATTGATGGGGATGATATTTGTCTTAGTCAGGGTTTCTATTCCTGGACATAACATCATGACCAAGAAGCAAGCTGGGGAGGAAACGATTTATTCAGTTTACACTTCCACACTATTACTGTTTATCACCAAATGAGGTTGGGACTGGAACTGAAGCAGATCAGGAAGCAGGAGCTGATGCGCAGAGGCCATGGAGGGATGTTCCTTACTGGCTTGCTTCCCCTGACTTGCTCAGCTTGCTCTCTTATAGAACCTAAGAATACCAGCCCACAGATGGCACCACCCACAAGGGGCCCTCCCACCTTGATCTCTGACTGAGAAAATGCCCCACAGCTGGATCTCATGGAGTCACTTCCTCACCTGAAGTTCCTTTCTCTGTGATAACTCCAGCCTGTGTCAAGTGGACACACAAAACCAGCCAGTACAATATTGAATCTCTGGATTGATTGCTTTTGGTAGGATGGCTAGTTTCACTTACTAATCCCAGAGATTCATTTGCATGGGAGATCCACCCATCTTTTAAGTTGTCTTCAATTTCTTTCCTCGATGTCTTTAAAAGTTTTTTATTATGTAAGTGTCTGACCAAGTTAAACCAAGATTTTTCTTGTGAGTCAATTGTGACAGATATTGCTTCTCAGATTTCTTTCTCAGACTGTTTGTCCTTTGTATATAGAAAAGCTACCAATTTTCTGTGATAATTCTTTATCCTATTACTTTTCTTAAAGTGTTTATCCCCCGCAAATTTGTGGAGTTTTTAATGTTATTTATGTCTAAAGTCATATTATCTGTAAATAAAGACACTGACTTTTTCCTTTCCTATCTACAGTTGTTTTACTCTTCTGGCTAAGATTTTAACTACTATATTAATTAGGCATGGGAAATGGGCAGCTTTGTCTTGTTCTTGATTTTTAGTAGAATTGCTTGGAGTTCTCTCTATTTAAGTTGGTGTTGACTATAGGTATAAATCAAGGATCTCTGTAAGAGGGGTGTTGAGCTTTGTAAAAGGCCTTTTATTGCATCTAATAAGATCATGTGGGTTTTTTTCTTTGATTTTGTTTATATGATGGATCACATTTATCTATTTACGTATGTTGAACCATCCTTGGATCTCCTGGATGAAGCTTATTAGATTGAGGTCTGTAAATCTCTTTTATGTGCTCTTGGATTCAGTTTGCAAGTATGTTATCAAGAGTGTTTGCATCCATGTTCATAAGAGAAACTGGTCTATAATTCTTCTTGAGTCACTGTGTGGTTTCAGTATAAGGTTAATTGTGACCTTGTAAAAAGAATTAGGCAATGTTCCTTTTAGGCTATTGATTTTTGTGGTTTTCTGCTAGTGTCTAGTTGGTGATTCTAGGTGTCTTGATAGCAGGTGTTGTCTTTATTGGGTGGGCATTCCATTTCCTGGTTTCTTTTGCCTTCTCTGGGTATTAGAAATGTATGGTAGCTGTGGACATCTTACTATTATTGAGTGCTTCTGTGGGTTGATGGGTGGTGGAGAAGAATGGGAAGGTAGGCTAGGAATAAAGGCTGAGAAGGCCTTCAGGAAAAAGATAAGGTAATCCTGTCCACATCAGGAAATGAGGTTCTTAGGAAGTTAGTTGGGTGTGTGGTGGGACGAGGGAATCTTGCAAGTAGGTTGAGGGTAAGGCAAAGAATAATTTGAAGAGACAGATGAAAGGTTTAGGCGGAACTTGGGTCTGAGTTGGAGTCTCCAGTGAATGGAGTTGAGGTAGGAGGGACCCCTGTAAGCAACTTGGTTGAGGGTGAGACTGGAATGTGGAGATGGTAGAGATGGTAATGAAGAGAGGGAGGATAGTGGGAGTTATCGACCTAAGTCTCTGTCAGGATTAATCACTGGGGTACCAGGTAAAAAGTGTTCTGAGGTGTTGGAGCTGATTGAAAAGAGTGGGAATGGGTTGGTGATGGGTGAGAGGGTCCACAGGAGGAAAGTGGGGTCCACATCAAGTCTTTATGTAGTCCCCAGGTTTGGGGATAGTGTGGAAGGAAGAAAAGCCACCYGCAAACAGGGATGGGAATGAGAATAGAGAGAGGAGTTATGATGGAGGATAGAAAAGAGTGAAAATTTCCTTTGCTTTCTTAGTTTCCCTTTATTTAATTATATTTCTGTATTTATTAAAGTCTCTTCAGGACAGTGGACCATGTTCTGTGCCTCAAGACACAGTTACCTCATACAACTACCCCCCAAAGGTAATCTTCACAGTTATCTAACAGTTATTTACAGTGAGCTAAATAGAAGAAAACAAATTTTCCCTTTTCTTTGCCTTCATCATAATTCTGAGCAGGTGCTTATATTTCACTAAGTATTACTGTGCCTCCTGTTACCTGGCACAGTGATTAATACATTGATTTTTCAATCAATTAAGTACCTGTTGTTCTGATCTGCTGTGAACTTGTTATAAATCAGTCAATAGTAAATTACTTTCCAAGTCTCTTGTTTCCTGAAACATGAATTGGGAGTTCGCATTTATAAATGTGCCTGAAAAGGGAAGAGTATTTAGCAACAGCCAGTAAGTAGCTCATCATACTGTTGAAAATGAGAACCAGCAGTTGAGGAAGGAAGAAAAGTATTGATACTCTGGGATGAGAACATTTTTATGAGTAGTAAATATGGCCCATGAGGTCAGGCAATGTAGAGATTAACCAGTCTCTAGTAGGATTCCATGACTTTGTCATTTTAGATGATTGGACCAGGTAAGAGTGATCCTGTAGTAAAAAGTAGTCAGGTGTTTTTGAGTTTCGTCTTGTTATTATATTTACACACATTTGCATATAACATGCCCTGAGAATGTACTCTGTTCTCTTGAAGAATATTGAACCTTAATAATAATAATAATAAAAAAACTTCATTCAGTTACACTGAATTGCAAAAGCGTCTCTTCTACTAAAATATTTTATGGGTGAATATATGTAAAAGTGGAAATGAGTCTATATTACAAAGCTGTGGTGCCTCAGAAGTTACTATTTTAGGAATGTGGCAACTAGATAAAGAACAGGAGTTGGGTAAATAAAGAATATATCCAATAAAACAAATGGGACCATAAACTGAGCAGGGTGATCCTGTAGTCCTAACATTTTCCAGACTGAGGCAGGCAGATGGCTTACAGTGAGCTTTAAGCTTTAAGCTAGCCTTCTATGCATAGTCAGTTCCTGCCAACTGGGCTATAGTGTGAGAAACCATATCAAAAGAAGATATAATAAAATCTCAAAATCAATGAAGAAAAAAAATGCAAGGATCCATATTATTATTAGTCTGTAGCCCAGTATAACGGCTACTATTACACTGAATCATTTTAAAAACATGTGTTTACACAGTGCATTGTATATAAGTATGATATTGTAGGTTTTATTAATTAAAAATTAAATATTGAAGGCAAAAAAAAAAAAACAGGAGTTGGAGGGAAACTTTCCATCTTGTACAACTTGATGGCTTTATGGTTATATTTTTTGGTTTTTTAAGGCAGGGTTTCTCTGTGTAGCCCCGGCTGTCCTGGAACTCACTCTGAAGACCAGGCTGGCCTCAAACTCAGAAATCCGCCTGCCTCTGCCTCCCAAGTGCTGGGATTAAAGGCGTGCGCCACCACTGCCCAGCTATGGTTTTGATATTAATCAATGTATTATCTTTACAGAAAGAAACATAGCTCTCAATGAAGTTAGAAATTAGCTAAAGAAGTAACTTTATATGTGGTTTGCATGAAGAATGACTTCTCATTGTTTTGTCAACAGAGAAATTATAATTTCCTCAAGTTAGGTTAAGGGGAAGAAACATACGGTTTGAGAAACCAAACTTTTTTTTTTTGTGGTTTTTCGAGACAGGGTTTCTCTGTATAGCCCTGGCTGTCCTGGAACTCACTCTGTAGACCAGGCTGGCCTCGAACTCAGAAATCCGCCTGCTTCTGCCTCCCAAGTGCTGGGATTATAGGCGTGCGCCACCACCGCCCGGCGAGAAACCAAACTTAAGAATTCTAATTGTTCTTCCACTTACAGGTGTTAGAAAATTCTGCAGCAATTGCAGTTACTTGGGCCAGCCATGTTCCAATTCCAGTCATAGCTAATTGTGCAGGAGATAATCAAGCTATCAGTACGTCTGATGTTTCTTCACAGAATGCCATACAACCTGTCTATGTACCTCCACCTGCGCAAGACAGTCAAGGTGGGTTATTAGTGTTGATTTACTTTGGAAACCTTTTTCTGCTTATGAGTATGCACATACTGTTATTCTAGCTACTAGGTAGTATTGTAATTTAAAGAAGTATGTCAATTTTACTTAAAATGGTTGTTATGTCTCTAAGTAATCAGTGAGACTCAGCTTAAATTCTGATGGTTTTGGTTTTGGTAGGTAATAGGGCTTTTTTACACCTGTCCTTTGCTAATCAGTGGATAGGCAGAGATCTTGTACCATTCCTACAACCTTGAGTTATTTTGTAAATCTTTTTCTTAATGTGTATATGGGGCAGAGGTGAAGATGCTAAGGCTGGAGGAAACTCTAGAGTTGATTTCACTTGTGAATTTCAGGGTTCAAACTAGGTCACTAGCTTTGTACTGCAATTTCTTGTACCTGCTTAGCCACCTCATTAGCCCCTTGAGTTATGTTTTATTATTTAAGGATTGATGTGTAAATAGTAAATTTCCCATAAGTTTGTTACAAAGATCAAACCCATGTAATAACTCTATGTCCTGTGACTGCAGTGGAGTCTCACTATTTTGCCTAGGCTGGCCCTGAGCTTCCTCTGTATGTAGCCCAGGCAGGCCTTGAATTTGAGCGCTTTCTGCCTTGCCTATTTAGGTGGCTGATACTACAATCTTGTTCTGCCAGACCCACAATCCTAGTGGGATTTGTTTTGAGTGTTAGTTTAAAAGAGATAAAGAAAAATAACTTTGTTGGAAAAGCCATGTTTACAAAAACATCCAAGCATTAGTAATCAAAATACTTTTCTGAAACTATAAAAGTAGACAGTTCTAAATATATTGCTCAACTCCAAAGCAGTTATGTAAGTTTTTAAAATTTGCTATGTAGTTTAGCTTTAATAAGTTTCATTTTCTGGTGTCCAGTTCTGTGAACTTTTCACAAGTGCACTGTTAGGTAAGCAACACTACAATCAAAAGAGGATTGTTTCTTCATTCTCTCATCCCCCAAAAAGGAAACCTGCTTATGAATTTGCTTTTGCTTTGCTGTTATCTGTAGATATATCTCCTATAATTAGCATGTCATTGTATGTAAAATATATTTGAATGGATTATTACCATTGCCAGTGAATGACGGCAAAGTACATTCACTCATGCTAGATTTCCAGAGCAACAAACTCAGCTTATGGTTTGTTTTTAAGCTCATCTCCATGTGTTAGAGCTCTGAATTTAATGCCTTATTGAAATGAAGAGATGAAACCGCTTATTTATTCCTTTTAGTGTTAAAAATATCATGTAGATAGCACAGATTTAAAGTTTGGTACTTCATTTTGTAAATTGACTAAAATTATCATGTTAAATTTCAAGAGTTGTATCATTTAACATTTGTCAAAATATCACATTTTAAGTAGTGTATTACATGAATATAGCTATTTTTATTAGGTTATTTTAGGGGTTTAATATGCAAACAAATACATTGATTTTGTATTAAAACTGAAACTCTTAGATGAGTAATTTTAAAGTATAATAATGAATATAGACATTACAGGAATAAAATATTATATCCAGCCCACTTTTTTACATTCTGTGTCTCCTTAGAACTGGAAATTCATGATTTAAAGTTCCTTACATTCTTCTGGGGCTGCCAGGAGAATGTGTAAGGTTTCTAAAATCTCTACTATATTCAATTTTGCTTCTTGACTTGTATGTCTCATGCTTTGACCAAGAGTGATAGGTTGCTGGAAACATGTTTAAATTTGCATTGGGTAACCTCCAAGTGTTTGTTTTTAAGTCAACCATGAGAATTCAATGTTCTGTGATTACACTGGGGGTCAGAAAAAGCAGGTCAGCTACTGCTTTATAAGGGACAACCGCTGTGCTGCTCATGTTTTATTTCTTTGTTAATTATTGCCATTCTGTCCATAATAATTCTCCTATTTTTACTGCTGCAGCCTATCTTCAGCCTTCAGCAACAGCAGGGGCAGGAACAGGGGCGGCAGCAGCACCAGAGGCAACACCAGCTGCAACACCAGCGGCAACACCAGTGGCAACACCAGTGGCAACACCAGCGGCAACACCAGTGGCAACACCAGTGGCAGCACCTCTACCACTGCCTCCTCCTGCCATTCCTCTTGAAGCAGGAGATGCTTCAGGGTTTCCTCTTCCACCACCACCACCGCCTTATTCCTATGATCCTAGTGGAAGTGATCTGCCCCAAGGTAGTGTATTTTGAGATTTGGTCCAGGTTATTTAGGTTTGAGATGGCTTTTGAGTATAGAACATTTTCCAGATGGCTGATGTGTACAGAACCAAATGAGAGTGATTTGAGAATATGATTCGAGATGAATAACAAAAGGAGCATCTGCAAGTATGTATCATCTACATAGATGACTAGTAGATAGGTGGATTGAATCATGACTCTGCTCCTCTTTTGTAGCTACATGTCTTTCCTGAAAGAAATTTACAGATGAGTAGCTTTGTTTTTTGCAAGTATCTTATTTTAAATTGGGAGTTAATATTAAATGTTTTCATTAATATTAAAGATTTCTTCTATGTCATAAATTCTTTCCCGAAGTATATGAAGTTATTAACCTATTTGATGCTTGGTATATCAATTGAATTTTGGGGAAATGGAGGAAGCTTCTACTCATCCGATGTGCTTTGGATATCTCAGCCTTGTATTCTTGCTTTCTTAACCAATCAGCAGTGATTTTTTTCCGTTGGAAGTTCTTTGTTGCCCCTGAGTTTAGCTGTATTACTCAAAGATAATTGCATTAGCAATTTGCTTTGAGTAATACAGCTCAACTAAGATAATCGTCATTAGCAGCTTGCTTAGACTTTCTTGCTTCCCGTTCTCCCCCCCTCCAAGCTGTTGATTTTTTTCTGAGTTCTTTCCAGCTCCTGAACTGGTCACCTAGATTTTCTCCATGTCTGTTTTGATCTTTTTCTAAATCTACTTAGTATTGGTTGGAAATTTTGGTGACTTACTAGACATTTTCACTTAGCTTTTTAACTTTCAAACTTAAAGGTCTCTAATGAAATTCCTCATCTCTTCCCTCTTGTCTTTCACCAGTCAACACAAACTTTTATTCCTCTTCTTGGTTTCATATTTTGTAAGTATTATTGTTGTTTCTATCTAATTTAACCTAATATCTAAATCCTGATTCCTTTATTCTGTCAACCTTTTGTGCCCAGGTAGTATTCATTCATCACATAAGGCAGATTTCCTATTTTCTACCAGTTTATTGTGAAGATACTCAGATAAACATTTTTTTAAATATTGATAATTGCCAGGAAGATTATGTTGTTCAATCTTTAACTGTATTGTTTTATCACATATTTGCTCATTGTTCCTTTTGTCCTTCTGACTAGAAATTAACCCACTTTGGTTTTTTTTTTTTTTTTTTTTTTTTTTTTGGTTTTTTCGAGACAGGGTTTCTCTGTATAGCCCTGGCTGTCCTGGAGCTCACTTTGTAGTYCAGGCTGGCCTCGAACTCAGAAATCCGCCTGCCTCTGCCTCCCAAGTGCTGGGATTATAGGCGTGCGCCACCACCGCCTGGCACACCTTGTTTTTTTATGGCTTTAAAGGTAAATTGTATATATTAGTACACCTCCTCAACCATAATGGATAATAAATATGAGCATATAAACACAGTGAAATACTATTTACCTCCATAAAAGCCAAACTTCTGTCCTGTGTGTATGAATCTAGAGGACATACATAATATTTGGTAAAATAAGCCAGGCTCAGAAAGACATGTACTCAACTTACTTGTGACATGTGAAAACATGCTTCTAATCTCATAAAAATACAGAATAGGACTGTAATTTCTAGAGGTTGAGAAGAGTATAGAAGGGTCCCTCTGAGGACTATGTTTTGATGTTATACTTGTACAGTAGGTTGTATGTATATATTATATATTTCAAAATAACCAAGAAGATTTTAAATGTTCTCACCAAAAGGAAATGATGAATGTAGTGGTGAATATGCTTATTTAAACATATTTCATTACTGTACAGTGATTTATTGTACAATGTATTCATGTGTTGAAAGATTATATAATTTGTTAATATCAACACATAAAACCAAACATTACCCATGTAACCCTTTACCAATTAAAGTATAAAATAGTGTCATTGCTTTACACTTTTTAAAATTTTTTTAAAGGATATATTTATTTTATGTATGTAAGTACACTGTAGCTGGCTTCAGACACACCAGAAGAGGACATCAGATCCCATTACAGATGGTTGTGAGCCACTATATTGTTGGGAATTGAACTCAGGACCTCTGGAAGAACAGTTAGTGCTCTTAACCACTGAGACATCTCTCTAGCTCCCACACTTGTTTTTTAGTTTTTTTTTTGTTTGGTTAAAAAAAACCTTTTTTTTCTGCACGTGCATATTTGTATATGTGCAGGCCAGAGAACAACCTCAGTGTCGTTCTTCAGACATTCTTTCTTTTCCTTTTGATGGAATCTCATTGCCCAAGAACTTGGCACGTAGCCGAGGCTGTCCGGGTAACTAACCAATTCCTACCCCAGCTTTTCCAGTGCTAAGGTGAGAAGTGTGCACCACCATGCCCATTTTTTTAACATGAGTTCTGGGGCTTGGCTTTATTTCTTCACACTTTCATAACAGGTGTTTTAGTTTATCTATGTCACCTACTTGTCTTCCCCTTGGCCCATCCACATTTTCCTCTAGACATTATCATTGCTCTCTTACTGTTTTCTACCATGAATTAGTTTTACCTGCTTTGGATTTTTATATAAATGTAGTCAATATAGTGTATAACTTATAGAATGCTTCCTAAACTGGCATAAGTGTTTGAGTTTGTCAGTGTTCTTTAAAGCAGTATCATTTGTTTTTATATTACTACTTAGTTGAATATTCCAGTTTGTTCTAATTAAAAAAAATGTTTTATAAGTTATTTGAGAATTTCATATAATGTTTTGAACATACTCATCCCCCTCAAGTTTTTCCTTCCATTCTTTTCTACACAATTGATGCTTTTTTCCCCTTTTCTCATAGAATCCAGTTTGTGTTGCTCAGTTATTTTTGAGATTGGAGTCTGTTCTGGTGTGTGTTCAGCCCATTAAAGAAAACTCTCCCTTCTAGAAGCTTTCAGTGCTAAGCTAGTGATGGGCTTCCATTTGTACCCCTTTTCTCTGTGTTGGGTTTTTGTCAGGCTAGAGTTAGAGCTTTTTTATCACCACACCATGTAACAGAATGGATTTCATTATGACATTTTTGTATTGTGAGTCATTGTACTTTGACCACATTGCTGTTATCATTCCTTATCCTTGATGCCACCACGGAAACTAGTTAGTTTGCTTCTGCTTTTATGTTTTGTATATACATTTACATGTAGTCATGTGACAAAATATGCTAAATTTGTCATTCTGAACACCATTGATGTTTCATTTTCCAGTTTTGTCCTTTTAGTATATCAAATACAGTTGCCATTAGGTTTTTAACCCTGGCATGAACGACTGATAATAAGCCCTTAAAGAATTCCAAGCCAGGCATGATGGTGCATGCCTTTAATACCAACACTCAGGAGGGAGAGGCAGGTGGATCTCTTGAGTTGAGTTGAGGACAGCATGGTCTACATGAGAGAGTTCCAGAACAGCCAGGACTACATGGAGAAATTCTGTCTTAAAAAACAAAAAACAGCAACAACAAAAAACTTCTGAAAAATACCGTTAAAAGTAGATTCTCCATGTGAAAGGAAATATTTATCTGAGTCTGGCTTATTTCACATATGATCTGTAGTGCCATCTATTTTCCAATAGATGTCATAATTTTATTTTTTATGGCTGAATCAAAGTATTTTGTATATATGTGACTCTTTATATAATCGTCTATCAATAGGTATTTAGGCCTTTGTAAAGTAGCATGTCTTTAAGTTTCATCCTTCTTGTAATAGGTACCAATAATTCAGTTTATAGTTGAATAATCGCTATATGTTTGTGGTACATTTATTATCTATTAATTGATGGAGATTTTTGTTGCTTCTACCTTTTGACTGTCAATGATACTGTCATAAACATTGGTATGATAGTTTTTGTGTTGTTGTTTGTGTATACTAAAAATTTTACTTCCCGCTTTTCTCATATTCTTTAGCTTGAACAGCTGGCTTTATATCCCTGTATATTAAAATACAAAATGATTCTTACAAAATGGCAAAAAATGTATTTCCATAGGGAGGGTATGACTTAAATGAGACCTTTTCCAGAAATTCATCTGTTAGTGGTACTTGGGATATAGTAATACAAAAACTATGCATGGACCCAGGTCAGTCACAGTCAGTTAAATACACTTATGGATGCGCTTAAAATACTAAGAATGGGGCTGAGGCGTTTGCTCAGTGGTAGAGTCTCATATAGTGTTTTCAAGCCTTGGGGTTCATTCCAAACATTAAAATAATGCAAACAAAACAATGGTATGAACAGTTCCTCTTTTGTACATCTAGTTTTGGTTAATTTGAGTTGAGTTCTATACTTGAAGAAGGTTTTTTGTTTTGTTTTTTTTTTTTTTTTTTTTTTTTTTTTTTTTTGTCATCTTAGGCTTTAACTCATTTCCACCTGCCTTGCTTGCTGTCCCTCTCTCTTTGGAGTTCTGGTGGGAGTATGTTAAGAGAAATCACAAGATGAGTTGTTCCATATGATGCCTGCTTTCTCAGTGGGCATCCATCTCTTCCTTTGTACTATGGAGTAGTGCTAGTAACTGAGGTATGATTGTAGTGAAAGTTCCATCTTGAAACAAGCAAGAAAATGTCTTTGCTAGCGTAGTAGTAACAGTGGCATTCTAATAACGTGTCTGATACTAAGAAATGAAATTTGTATTGAGTGATTAAACCCTGTATCTCAATAATCATAACTATGACAAGTAAAAATTAGTCCTTTAAAATACTTGAGTAGTGGTAGTGTGTGAAATGGCTATGTCTATATAGGTATTAAGTGATAATTCAAATTGCTTTTATGTCGCTCTCACAATTTTTTTTTGTTTGTTTTAGATACAAAAGTTTTGCAGTACTATTTCAATCTGGGATTGCAGGTAGGGATAATAATAAAATGATTTTGATAAACCCTATTGAAATGATAATATGTATTGAGAAATCAAGGTTCCTGAACTTTAAAAGCCAAGAATCTTGTAAATGTCTAAAAGTTCTTGTTACTCTCAAAAGATCTCTGAAGGTTATGTTGGTCAGTTTTCTATTTTAGCATGATTCACCGCGTTACTATAAAATAGTGTTAAGGAGAATGGGGGCTGGGTTCTAAACAGCACAACTTAATATATATTAGATTAGGCTTCATATTGAACATTATATAGGAGCCCTTCGGTATTGCATACTCACAATGAATGAATGGGTTTATTGTTTACTTAATAGCTTCTAGAAATTTCTGTATTTTATGTGAAATTGATAAGACCTAGTTGAGAGATATTTAACTTAAAGCACCAAATTTGGATTCTTGCCAAATTCTTCCCTGATTTTGAAAGATGTAGCTATTAGCATACATCTTGATATCATTGATAGGTGTTTTGCTTTGTGGAACTAGGATCATTTTCCCACTGTAACTAATATAACCTATAACCAGATAGCATATTTCCTGACAAAGAATGATGCAGATGAATATTTAGCAAATGATATTAAACTATTGGTCTCTTGGAAATGGCTTAAGTAGTTGGTAGTACCTTGCAATAATTTCCCTGAACCTTAGACCTGAGCAGAAAACTTTATTCTTTATATAAGACACATTTAAATTAAAAGTAGTGAGGTGTAGGTATTTATTCTTTGACATTATCTTTTTAAATGTGTTCTAAGTGTTATTTACTTGTCCCTTCAGTTAACTTTGACAGAAACTTTGACATACATGTAGTCAATAAGACTATAAAATCCACAAGAACATCAACTCTTTATGTCACAGGATTACTAGGAAATAAATAATACATGGCTTAATACATTTTACTTTGTTATATAAAAACTTATAAGCCGGGCGGTGGTGGCGCACGCCTTTAATCCCAGCACTTGGGAGGCAGAGGCAGGCGGATCTCTGAGTTCGAGGCCAGCCTGGTCTCCAAAGTGAGTTCCAGGACAGCCAGAGCTACACAGAGAAACCCTGTCTCGAAAAACCAAAAAAAAAAAAAAAAAAAAAAAAAAAAAAAAAACTTATAGTGTTCATTATAGTATATTTATATAGTATAAAATATGGATCATATTATGAAATTTATAACCATTTAACTCAAAACGAGTAGCTTTTTTGTCTTTATTTTTTAAGATTTATTTATTCATGTATTTTATGTATATGAGTGTTCTGTCTGTGTGTACATCTGCATGCCAGTAAAGGACATTGGATCCTGTTATAGATGACTGTGACTTTAAATATTGGATAAAAAGCATGGCTTTTTTGCTTGTGTAGTGTTCTGCCATGGATATATAACAATGTTCACAGCTCTATACTTTTGAATACATAAGCTTTTAATGATGTTTGTAAAACTTAATGCTACAATTGACATGTTTGAACACAAGTCTTTTTATGTGTTTGATTTCCTTAATAAAATTTTCTTTCCAAATGTATCCCTAGGTATAAATATGAACTATAAGTAGTGCAAGAGATCTTAAAGTTCTAGTTATAAACAACTTTCTACATATCAGATGTTATAACACCCGTAAATTGACACATTTCTTTAACCTAGGAATCACCCTAAGAATAGATAACAATAAGGAATTGCAAGGTTTTACTTGTTACTTTTCCTTGCTCCAGTGCTATCATCACAACTACTGGCATTCCATGGTCTATATGTCACATGTGCAGCAGCAGCCACAGCAGCTGCAGCTGCAGCAGCCACAGCAGCAGCAGCTTCATGGAGAGAGTTATCTAGATTGTACTGAGCAACCTGCCGTAGACCAAAGTGTTCCTCCTGTGTACAGTGATGTAGCGAGAGAGGATGGCACACAGGCAAATGTACCAACAAATGGTGAGTATATAATGAGATTGCCAGCAGAAACATCAGCTGGATTTTTTTGTGTGTATAATTATAGTCTTCAGATACTTCAATAAGGTTATATGCATTTAGACTATCAATTCTGAAAATGTAATATGTAGATATTTTATGATCCTTGAGGCTCTTTGAAAAGTGTGTGTATGTGTGTGTAAATGTGTTTGACTCTGTATGTGCATACCGTGGTTCACATGTAGCACTTAGAGGACAACCCAAGGAAGGAGTCAGTTTTCTCCTTCCACTCCATGGGTTACGGGAATGCCAGGGTTGGCAGCGAGTGTCTCTACCCATTGAGCAGCCTTGCTGGCATGCCCTGATGTTTTTTATGATCAATGATACATTTGTAAGAATATTCATTCACTTAGTGAAATCTTATAATAGAGTATATATACTGTGTCTCTTCTTCGTTTCAGATACTTTTCCCATTGCTGATACTGTACCTATCCCTCATGGAACAGTCTACTATCCAGTAATGACAGATGCCTACGGATCTCCTTTGTCGGGCTTTGATTCCTACATTCCGGTCACGTCCGATTATTCCAGTATTGCTATGTGGCATCCAGTTGGTGCAGCATATGGTGCTTCTGCACAAATCCATGGTGCTATAAATCCTGGGCCAGTCGGCTATATGCTTCTACCTAACTCACCTCATTATACACCTCAGAATTAAGATTTGGCAACGTGAAATACTTTTTGCTGCCATCTTTACTGTTATGCTTCATAAATGTTTTACATTAGTTCTTAAGTGGTTTAGTTGGAAAGAATGTTCACTATGTCTTTAAAATTCATTTTACTTTTGAAGTAAAATATTTCTTTAAAACAAAGACATTTTACTTTTTGTTACGAATAAGAAAATTGCAATGAATATACAACTAGACCCTATAATGGGCAAGTTCATTGGAGGCAGCTTCCTGTTAGCCAGCTTGTTAAATTGCATTAATGGATGGTGCCAACTGATAAAGGAAAACATTCAAGCACTTTCCTTATATGATACATCTTAATCAATTATTTACCATTAGTATGATTTCCATTTTTCAAGAAATTTAAAGAGACAAAAAAAATCCAACCAAACAAGTGCCTGTGCTCCTGGCTATTTGTTTATATTACATGAGAGTTCTTAGGTTTCTTTAAGAGTTGTCAGAACTGAATTGCAGCCTGCTATGAACCAGTTTGGAAGGCCCATGGTGTTCTGCTTTACATTTGCCACCATATGGTATTGTTTAATACTGGATTTACATAACTGTCCTACTGCTCAGTATTATAGTATCCTTTGCACAATTTGCAGTAAATAAAAACTAGCATTTAAAATTGCCAAAATGAGTGGACTTTTCTTTTTGCAACAAAACAAGTACCAGATGTTTGATTGTTTCAACATGTTTCCCCTGACACTGTAGTTTAGGAAAGAATGAATTTATAGCTTGAATTGGTGATGAGTAGTTGTAAGGCCACTTGAAATGCTATTTGATTTCATCCCTATTGCAGTTTATACCTAGTATGTTTTGTTCTTTTCTCCTGAGAATATTCCTATTCAGGTTGTATTTTAGTGATTTTTATTTTTTTTAATTAAAAAAAGTTATTTTAGTTAGCCTGGTTAAGTATTGAGTTTATGGCATTTTCAGACATAGTTTGTTTTTGTTGGTCCTTATAATTTCCTTTTTGTCTTCTGTCCTCTCCTGTCTCTGGCCCCGTGTACTCTCCCACCTCTCTGTAGTGTGTCTAGTAGTAGAATGGCACAAACATTCTTTTGTCTTTCTTCCCTTCCTAACACTGCTGCTATTTTAAAGCACAGTCAAAGTTTATTGAAGGTATTTTAAAACAGATTTTAAACATATAGGCTAAGAGAACAATAGACACACTTTGGAGCATGACTCTTTTTCTGTTACTTCTTTTAACCTTCTCATGAAAACTTAGGCTTCTTATTGTAGTTTTTTTATGTCACCATTTGTCATGTCTTAGCACTTTGTTTTTAGGCTTGTACTGTCTCCTAAAGTATGCTTGTCTCTGACTTTCTGTGAGGCATAATCCATCATCTCTTTTACCCTTCTGCCTTTTGTGAATCCAAACAAGTTTCCTATTGACCAGTCCTCTGGGGCTTAATTTGTTCCAAGTACTTTTTGCTCATCACACACATAGTTACAACAAAATATGTTTATAAATAGCATTTAAAATGTCAGAATGGTTACTTTGTGCTACATAAAATTAACCATTTTCTCACATTTTTTGAATGTCCCAAACATTTCTAAACTCCATAGCTCACAGCAAGTGGATTCATCTGTCCTCAATTCACTAAGGGGCCCATAACGAGTGTTTTAGAATGTATTGATGCTTATTGTTTGAGAACATGGGTCTGGGGTTTACTTGCTTTTGAGGCAAACACTTCTGACATAGGCTTTTTGTTAGATCCTTTTATTACTTCAAACTTGGAAGTCATAGCCCTGTCTTATATCCCATTACCAGTTTATGCAGCATAATTTGATGATTATCCTTAAAAGTTTAAACCATTGTGTAAACCAAAGTTTGTCTTGTTGTTAAATTAAGTATATAGTATTTGTTAACTGTTAATAGTATTTGTTAAACCACATATGGCTTTTGTATTGTTGTCAGTGTTTTCTTCTTGTTGCCGGTGGAGGGTAACCTGAGTTGCTGCACAAGTCTGGAGTACTTACTGAAGTTAGCTACCAGAAAGAAAGCAAATAACTTGATAAACTCAAAAGACAAAAGTAGAAGCACAGGCAAGCTACATACTTAGGGGGTTATGTTTGCGGGCATGTGGAAACTCGAGTACAACCTCTAATCTTAGTCCTCAGAAGCTCTCACCTTATTTTCTTTTGAGACAGTCTCTGGAACCTGAGATTCAACAGTTAGGCTAGGCTGGCTGGCCAACCAGCTGCAAAGAGCCATCTGTTTCTGTCTTCCCAGGACTGGAAATAGAAATGGACACAACCAGGCCTGGCTCATTACATGGGTGCTTGAGAAAGTCAGAGCCTCAAGGTTCTGTGACACACACTTTGCAGACTGAGCTCTCAAGCCAAACTTTTTGCATATTATTTCTTTAGTTGTCATTGACACTGCAAAACCTAATCCTGTCTTTTCTGTATTGTTAACCAAATAGCAATGTCAAATTATTGCGAGGGGATATAAAGATTCTATGGTTGGTTTGGGACTCCTTTCCTGATAAAATCTGGTCACACTAAAGGTAGAAATTAAGTAATTTCCATGGCAAGAAAAATAATGCCTTTTAGTCTGTGTATATTTATTCTCAAAACTAATTGTCACTCTCTGCCTTGATTAAGAGCAGATGAAAATATTGAACCTATTTTACTGTTGAAATTCAAGACTTGTGAATTGAAAACATCTTTCATTTCCTTAGAGTCTATAATCAAGGCATAACCATTTAATTATCTTTGGGAATGAAATATAAACAAACAAATTATATTTTAATGTGAACACCAGACTTTCAAAACCTAATTGAGATGTAAATCTACATAAATAACAAAATGGTCCATTGTGGAGGGCTGCAGAGCTTGGCCTGAGCCTAGGCTTCGGTCCAGTTTGCAGGACATAGCTTTGAAGCATTTTATATTTCCTCTTACAATAAAAGTCTAAGAATGTGAAAGAACTAATGTGTAGTGAAAGACAATCCCCTAGTTCCCACCCACTTGCAGTTTATAGAATATTGAATTTTAGTACAAGCAACTTGATTTAGAATACATGTCTTTTAGCTGAACTATCAAAGACAGTTTTCCTTTATAAGGACTTGTCAGGACCGAGTGGAAAATGGAGTTTCATGAGTTTAGGTAACTAATGTGTTATTTAACCATTTTGAAGTTATTAATCCTTAAAGCTTAGGTCACCTAATACTATTACCTACTTTTGCCTTGTGGTAGAAAATTTATGTATGTATGTATGTATGTATGTATGTATGTATGTATGTATATACATATACACACACACACATATATATAAATATGATATGAATGCTGTGATAACTGAGTATATGGTGTTTGCTTCTGAAGTTAGTAAGAGGCCAGGGCTTTTTTTTTTTGGTTTTTCGAGATAGGGTTTCTCTGTGTAGCCCTGGCTGTCCTGGAACTCACTCTGTAGACCAGGCTGGCCTCAAACTCAGAAATCCGCCTGCTTCTGCCTCCCAAGTGCTGGGATTACAGGCGTGCGCCACCACGCCCGGCTGAGGCCAGGGCTTTTAATGTTATTTTTATTGTCTTGTTTCTTTGGTTTAAAGACAGAACATAAAGTTGGTGGGTAATGTTCAGGGATGTATCTGAGAGCAGTTGGGTAAGGGGGAACACCAAAATATATAGTATAAAAAATTTAATTTAATAAGTGTTAAATATTAAAAATAAATTTATAACATTTTAGAGTGGTTGTCATAAGGTTCATATAGATCTTGCTAAGACATCTAGGGGATCAAGAAGGCTATCAGGTAATTGAGTTCTTAAAGTTTTATACTTTTCAAGTATATTCATAGCTCTGGGTAAAACCACTTTTTTGAAGTATATAGTCGAAGCTTATAGTTGAAATTGATTGAGGTGACCATTAGGTTTCACTATTTCAGCACTTAATAGTAAAAATTTTTACATAGGAACTATAGAAATTGACATACTGTTGATTCTCAGTCAGACTTTTCAGAATATTTTGAACTACAGTAGTCTCCTGTTAGTGTTTTTGCAGGTTAAATTATCATTTGAAACCCAATGCTGTTCATCAACATTTATTAATAGGTATAAATGGTTACATTGGAAAAGGAAGAACAAACACCTTATTTCTAAATAGCCATACATTTTGTGGGAGGGGAAGTAAATGCTTTATTTTTCTTCATACTGAAGCTAAAAACACACAAAATTATTATACAAGATTATTTTCCACACATTTCAAGGTGACACTAACTTCTCACTTCTTACAGAAAATATTTAGATAAAAGTTGCTACTCAGGATTTTAGCTTTTCAATAATCTTGTAAAGCCAAAATGCCATTAACACAAACACATTTCTTTCCCTTTTCATAAATTAAACTCAGGAGATACAATTTTAACCTTAATTTTGACAAACATTCTCTGTATGTAGATGTGTAAGGGACTACACTGAGAAAATTTGATAAGCATAGCCTCTGCTTTCTCATTTTTCTCTTCTATCAACGGTTAGGCTATAGCTCCAAATTATAATCACTGACTAGAAAGAAACTTCTTATCCCCCTTTAATAAAATCTTGAAGAAATAGAATCTGTAAGCAGTTAGAACATTTCTCTCTCCTTGAATATTACCCCTAGTGTGCACATGAAGAATAAAAACATTCATGTTTTTTCTCTGGAGACAGTTGTATTTAATCTTATCTGAACTGAAATGATCTTGGACAAGAACTTTTACAGTTGTGCCATTGAAAGCTGAGAATATGGCCATTTTGTGTTTAAAGGGTGAATTCAAATAGTTAAAGCCGAAGCTATTACTTTATGAAATGATTCCCTTTAACATTAAGTAAGCTAATGCGTTTGACGACCTGGGTTTAGAACTCTCCTTGGGAACCTACACTCATAGGGAATTTAGTGCCATTGGTTCTGGAGGTCATAAAAACCACTTTAAATTCTGACTGCTTTTCCTTCCCAAGTTTGTCAGATCTACTTGTTACTCTTACTGAATATAGACAACTGTCTTCATTGTTTTAAGTACAGTGCTATGATGAAGCTGTATTGTAAATAAAATGATTAGCTCTTCTATAAACACCCTACTTTGAACATAGTCCTTTTGGATGACATGAGAATTCAGCTAGCTGCCTCATCTAGCCCTGTCTTATCACTACATCTGCTACTATGAATGTCAAGTTCAAAACTGCCCCGATTTTTCTGTAGAATCTTGAGGGCTTTTTAGAAATTCATTTGTCCTATTAATCCTGCTAACAGCCTTCTTGCCAGAACCTGTACATGATAAAATGTATCTTTTGGATCACTGAAGCTCTAGAAAGACAGTTGTTAGTTTGTTTAGAACTTGGGGCATTGGGACACTTGATGGACTTTGCTATTTAAATACAAGGATTTCAGGGGTTAAATTTTGATTGTTCCCCCATCAGCAGAGGGTCTCTACTTAAGTATGTTGTCCTTTTTATACTTGTAAAGCTGCCACTACAAGCACATTGAAAGTTGATTTTAAGTTGCGAAAAATTAATTCTGAGCTTCAAGATGATGTAGCACCTTAGCTTGTTGCCTGTATCATTCTAGCATTTAATTCTTCTGTTTCTTCAACACCCCATTTTCTAAAAGTAAAACTCCAAAGCCAAAGACTAGCACCTTCTTCTCTGAACATACTGAGGAGCTGCTTAGCTCACGTGGCAACATTATGAATTGTAAGTTTTAAGTATGCAATAAACCTATGCAGATTTTCTTTTGCCAAAGTGTATATATTCCTTGGGTTAGCTAGCTTTTTCTGGTCTCTGTCCTCAGTAGTAGAAAAGCTAATGTGGATAGCTCTTGCTTTAACAGTTCTCCAGAAGATGGTCTTGTGGCTATTGATTTTGCAGTTCTTTACCACATCCCAGGAAAAGTAATAAGTTAGTTATTACTGCTTCTGCACCATTCAAAATTGCCAAGTAAGAGAACAGCAAGGTTACAGACAGACAGAGCTGCCATGTGGGTACTGGGAATAAAATCTGGGTCCTTTGTTAGACAGAGTGCCTTTAAGCACTGAGCCATCTCTCCAGCCTGTTTTTAAAAATGGTACTGCAAACAGAACTCAGGGCTTACTGTTAGCGTTCTCTATTCCTGAAATGTTTTTAAACAATAGCTGATTAACAGGGTACAAAGATGCCTTTCTCCTATTAGCTTAAAGAGTGTTCTCTATTCCTGAAATGTTTTTAAACAATAGCTGATTAACAGGGTAGAAAGATGCCTTTCTCCTATTATTATCAACATGGTACTAAGGACAATTCCTGTTTAGTATCAACCTTCATAGTAAATGAGACCTTAACATAGGTAGTGATGTCCTAAGCCCAAGACACAAAGATGATAACCCTGGGTCGATCTGGACTGGAATGTGTTCTCAAGAAATATATGGCACTGGTGTCTTTCAGTAGCAGAGATTAGCTGTTGTAGTATATCCTTCCTCCCCTTTCAAAACAGAACTGACAGAAGATTGCTTTGGAGCATGACTTCATGTCTTGCTACCGTGTTTTCTGACCACTGGAACAGTTATGCCTAGATCATTAATAGTTGATGTATTGGTGAGAAAAAAAAATTGACTATGTTTTATGTTGGCTTTGCTGGTGGTATGAGTTAGGATTGTAGTTTAGATTTTTATATTTTATACAATATTTCTCAAGGTTTATTTATTTACTCGTTTGTTTATTTATACACAGGGTTTCTCTGTGTAGCCCTGGCTGTCCTGGAAATCATTCTGTAGATCAGGCTGGCCATAGAGAGATCCACCTCCAGAGTAATGGGATTACAGGTGTGTGCCACCATCACTAGGTTGAAGAGTCATTCATTATTAAGAATAAACTTTGCAGTTGGGAAAGTTGAAGTTGTGACTTTAGAACTCTTCCTTTTAGAAAATAAGCTGTCTCTGTGTCAGAGCTGTTTGTGATAGTTACTCTTAGTAAAGCAGGGCGGCAGTTGGATTTGAATAACGGGCACTTCAGATAAGACATTATTATTTTGGAACAAACCCTTGCCAGCCAAATGGATGCTGATGGCTCTTACTCTCCTAATTCCTTTTTCTGAGTATCTGAGTTGTATCCAGCAGCACTTCCTGCCTCCCTTGCCCCTAATTTGGCTCATCCCCATATGAAACACTTTTCCCATCATTCACCAGTGCTAGGGATAGAGATGGAAAATCAGTTTGGCATAAACTACACTGTCAAAAGCAAGCTGGCTAACACATTTATGCTGTTTAACAGTTCCTCACTTCACCTCCAGCAGACACCCTAAGAATGTGAAGAAGTCCTTAGTGGTGGTGACCTTTAAAAAAGACCAGGTGCTACCCAGCCAGCTTTTTAACTTTTCTGCCATAGACATTGTCGATCTCTACAAGCCAAGCATATGTTGGTAAACCTGTGTTTGCTCAGCTGTGTGGTGGTTCTCAGTTCTAAGATTATTACCATATGCACACTAGCTTCATTTTTAACTTATATTTTGACTAAGTACTCCTTGCCTATGGGAAACAATTTGAATGTACAAATGCAGCTTTCTTGGAAGGTAGAACTTAGACAAGTATAGTTCTACACATCCATCAGGATTATTATGTTATATATCCAAGAGTTCACAATGCAGTTTCCACTGTCTCCTAGTAGATACTGCAGCTGCAACCTGAATTAGGTTATCTGAACCTACATTTGTATCTGTTGGGTTTTCTTTCCAGAAAGCAATTAAATTGAGGTGCAATTTCCTCCCAAATTTCAACACCTCCGTAAAATGTCATTTTTCTGATAAAAAATATTTCAAATCTGGCCTTTAATCTTAGAAATGCTTTTATATCAATGATGATTAAAACTATCCACAGTAGATAGGACCCTATAAATATACCAGCTAATTATTTTTCTTGCCAATGTATGAGATGTAGTAACTATAGTTAAAGTACAGTAAAAGTTTTTTTTTTTTTTTGAAAAAAGTACACATCCTAAATACTAATTTTGATACTCTCAAATTTTAGGGTATGGTAAGTTAACTGAAATATACGAACACAGGAAAGGAAATTCGCTAACTTATTAGATGTGGAACACACGCACTGTACAGTAAATATCTCATTGTCACACGTAAGAAACTAACACACATTTACGAAACAAAACAACAGCCCCCACAACTAGAAGTTGTGTTTAAAAACAGAACAGAAAGGCAAGTTCTATCTAGAAACCACAAGCTGACGATTCTTTGGAGTCTAGTCTCCCTTTAATGCTTGCTGGTCGCGGAACCAGCATGGGCAGCGTGAGCGCCGAAGAGCGAGCGATGCAGACAGGCTGGTTAATTTTGCCTTATCTGATAGCTGCTAGGGACTGCTGATGTATCCCTCAGCTCTGTGGGGAGATGGGTGTGAGATCCTGAGGCATGTCAGGAATCTATGTGGCAGCTATGGTAGCAAAGTGGCACCTGGAGCTTCACGGAGGCAAGGGTGAATGAAGCAAACAAAGCAAAGGGCTTAAGCCCCCGCCCTCCCGCCCGCACCTCTGCTCATTAGGACAGTACCCTTCAGTTCCTTCTGAGATGGATTTAGTATTTATAGATATAAAAAGGCAAATGATAATAACAGTGAAACAAAACATGAATGTGGCTAGAAAAGACTGAAAGTCATAGAACTTTCACTCCTTGGAAGGGGGCACAGGGAGGGAACCATATTTGGGGGTCACCTCTGAGAACAAGGAAATTACAAATATTCTCTTGAATTCCAGAACAGATGATGGGGATTTGACTTAGAGCCGAGTTGTAACTTGTTCTTCCTGTCCATCACCCCATTTGTGCATGAGCAAGTCACAAGCCTCTCCCCAAGTTTCAAATACGTCCTCTGATGAGTCTAAAAGTTTCGAATTTGAGGAGCAGATGCCAGACGCACAGTGAAGAGAGCTGGAACAGGCTAGGGGGCATTCACTGCTCCGAGCAGCAGCACCCCGGATTTCACCTAACTCTACCTCACTGAGGTTCATCTCACTTTGAGAACAGGCCTCTGCCTTCCCTTTCTCCATCTGAGAATATCTGATGTCCTGCCACATGTAATGCTGCTGTGCTATGCCATCAGAGATGGTGTACATTGGCTCCGGAGTAGGTTCCGATGTCTGACCATTAAACTTGGAGAAGAAGAGACCCAGTTTCTTGAAAGAGGGACCCATGAAGGACCGTTTGCTAGATGACTCAGCTTTTGGCTTTCCTTGCGTGCCGCTAGCTCTCGGCATGGTTCTGATCAGAGGTGCTCCATGGCAGGCCTTTTTCTTGCAGCCTAAATTGAAAGAGACACTCTTAGATTTGGCCCGAGCCCCACCACTGCCATCATTGGAATCATCCCTTTGAGAGAATTCAGCGCTGCTAGTGGAGAAGCTTCTTCTCGGATGTTTTCTGTTTCCCAACAGGTCAAGGACTTCATATCGAAAGCTGGAGATGTCCTGCTTTAATTCCTAGCAAGACAGAGGAGACAGGTTTTATCAGAAAAGTGGCCGTTACTTTAAAGAAGACACTCAACATTTTGCATAGGCCAAGTTGTACCTAGTAATAAATTGTAAGGCACCTGAAAGACTATTTTGTCACAACTGGAAAAATTGCACAGTGGTAAGGTTGATTTCAGAACCTCTGAAGAACATGAACTAATACCTAATAAAGCGGTAACTGAGCTTGAGAAATGGCTGAGTGGTTAAGAACACTGGCTGATCACCCAGATGACCTGGGTTCAACCCCCAGCACCCATGTGGCATCTCACAACTGTTTGTAACTCTAGTTCCAGGGAACCTGACACCCTGTTTTGGCCTCTACCTACAACAGACACACAGGTGGTACACATACATACATGTAGGCAAATGTACACAGAGGCAAAGCACCCATACACACAAAAATGTCAAAAGAAAGTGGTAACTGCTGGGCAGTGGTGGCGCACGCCTTTAATCCCAGCAGTTGGGAGGTACAGGCAGGTGGATTTCTGAGTTCGAGGCCAGCCTGGTCTACAGAGTGAGTCTCCCAAGAGAGCCAGGGCTACACAGAGAAACCCTGCCTTGGAAAAAAAAAGAGGTAACTGAGAAGCTCTTGAGTACTTGCTATTACGAGTGGCTCTAAGTTAAAGGACCACCGAAGAAGCAGAAGCCTTTAGGGTCCAGGAAGGAAACTGAAGAAATGAATCAGGTACTGAGGTTGCTGCTTTGGTTCAGGGCAGGGGCTAGGGGGAGCAGTCATACAAATGCATATGAATTGCCTTCTATCCAGTTGCTTGGGCACCACTAACTTGTTCCTTTACAAACCACCTTTCCAAAGCTTAAAGCCAATCATGTCATCCTCCTACTTAAAACATCTTAGTAATGTCACTGTCTTAGGACATACTATACATACTATGTACTAGTAGATATTCTCTCTCTCTCTCTCTCTCTCTCTCTCTCTCTCTCTCTCTGCCAAGTGATTGGGACATCATGTGGTCTTTAACAGATAAATTCTGCCTGTGACTTAAGTAGGAGAATCCCAGTGTGCCTTACAGGGGTGCATTATTGTGTGTTTGTGTTTATGAATCATACATTCTGGAGTGGCTTTCTTTCTTTTTTAAAGATTTATTTATTGCTGTATGTAAGTACACTGTAGCTGCCTTCAGACACACCAGAAGAGGGCGTCAGATCCCATTACAGATGGTTGTGAACCACCATGTGGTTGCTGGGAATTGAACTCAGGACCTTTGGAAGAGCAGTCAGTGCTCTTAACCGCTGAGCCATCATCTCACCAGCCCCCGGAATGGCTTTCTTATTCTAGGTTCTGTATATCAGGCAGGATGGTTCTTTGTGTTGTAAAGCTATCTTGTTAATTGTGGGATGGTTAGTATCTACCCTCTCTGTACCCACTAGATGCCAGAAGGACAACTTAAAACATTTCCAGACACCCAAAGTTGCCCCAATGACATAACTGCCCCTTCGTGAGAATTACTTTTAGCTTGATACTAATGTTAGGAAAATTCTACTATTTAATGGCAGTTTCTTAAGAATTGAAATTTAATAATACATCTTTTGGTCCTTACCCTCCCATCTTTAAGAGAAGGCCCTTAGGCCTCCAGGCAGTTCCTGTCTGCTGACCTACCTACCTACCCCTTCCATGCATTCTTGCTGTATCAGTTCAGCAGGTCACACTCACACTGGGAATCTCAAAAGAAAGGATATGTAGGACGGCTTCCTTTTGTTTGGAAAACTGATAGTGATGGACATTCATAAAAGCCTGTCAACCCAAGACAGAGAACCTCAGGCAACAGTGGCTGCTCGTGGGGAAAGCATTTTACCACTCTTG
>BDUI01012383.1:3092-16003 GCA_002335545.1 Apodemus speciosus
TGTGTGTGTGTGTGTGTGTGTGTGTGTATATATATGTATAATATATATATGAATTAAAAGAGGAGGATTAGTAATTAAAAAGTGTGACATCATGAAATTTTTCAGGAAATTGAATACAACTAGATAAAATTATCCTCCATGAAGTAATTCAGACCCAGAAAAGCAAATGTTGTATGCTTTTACTTATAAGTGGATATTAGATGTTAAGTAAATGATAAACAAGCTGTAATCTATAGGCTCAGAGAGGTTAGGTAAAGAGGAGTACTATAGGAAGGGAGCATGCCACTCTCTAGGAAAAAGTAATAGGGTGCATTTTGCTAGTAGACTGGGGGTAGGGAGAGATGGGATCAGAAGAGTTCAGGTTGAGAGATGGATGGATAGATGGATGTAGAAACAACATGGGAGAGACAGCTTGAATTGGGGAGGTGCTTGGGGAGTATTATGGAAAGTAAGTAGTTCAGTAAAAATTTCCTTAAATCAGAGGATAACCAAATAGAGATATGAGACTGAACTGGCCACTCACAGCCAGGCAAACCTTCCAGTGTTGAAACTGTGTTAGATTAGGATAAATTATTTTCTGAGGGGATCCCATGGAGATGCCCGAACAACCCATTCTCATGCTAGGGCAGAAAGTTATTCTCTGAAAACTGATAGTAGAACCCCACTGTTGAGGACAGCTTCTATACAGCTAATTAAACATAGAGAAGTCGAGCTTGTCTAAATTTAAAGCACGATGTTCTATTTGTCTCTTCATCAAGAGAAGGTACTCTGCATGGTATGTAAAAAGAAATCTTGATAACAACACAGCCACAAAACTCTCAACCTACAATCTGCTCTGCTAGCAAGATGAGATGGAACAATGGTGGCATGGAACCTGTGGTAGTGGCCAACCACAAGTTTAACTTGTATCCTATGACACATGGTGAAATAATGCCTATACTGCCAAAATGCCCAGACACTGGATAGTCTCGAGATCTAGGGTAGAAACAAACACAACTAGAAAAAAAATTAACTAACTAATTAACTAATTCAAACAAATGACTCCTGTTGACATTCTACTATCCATACAAAACAGTGCTGTGTTCATTCACCATCAGAGAGGCTTCCTCTGGCATTAGATGGGAGCAGGTACAGAGACCCACAGCCAGAAAAAGTCTAAATTGGAGGTTATTATTTGTTCCCTTTTTTTTCAAATATAGGGGAACACTATGGAAGAGGGAAAGGAAAGACTGCAGAATTCAGAGGAAATGAAGGATCTAAGGAATCTTGGCTGCCCACTGAATCACCTGAGCAGAGCATACATGGGGGGGGGGATGGTTGGACTCAAAGAGATTGAAATCACAAGCAGCTGGTGGCATAGGGTGGAATCATATCTTTTGCTCATATATTATGACTGTTAGCTTGGTGTTTTTATGGACTCCTAACATTGGGTGCAAGTATATGTTTGATTCTTTTACCTGCTTTGAGGAGTCTTTTCCTCCTATTGGGCTGCCTTATTCAACATTAATATGAAAGCTTTTTGCCTTGTCTTATTGTATTTTGTTTTGTACTGTATAGAGCATGTTAATTAAAAACATGCCTGCTCTGGTAAGGGATTATATACAAAGACATTTTCTGTGTGCTCTGGCCGAAATGCAGACATACCCTTAGTACACACTTTTAATCTCTCTGGCTGGAGTACACACCTATCAGAATAATCTCTTGTGTTCTGTGTGGAAGCATCACCTGTCAATAAAAAGCTGATGGCCTATTAGCAAAAGTCAGCATGTAGAAGGTGGGAATTTCAATAGAGTTATTGGAACTCTGAGAGATAGTCAGATGCAGGAGGTTCACCACCTGGAATCTAAGGAAATCGAACATATGAAACTGAGGAGAAACAAGGAGCTATGTGGCAGACATAGAACAATTTATAAATGTTAAATAAGTTCGGAKCAAGACATATAAATTGCTATTAAATAATATGAATCTGAGTCTATTTGAGAACTTAGACACCCATGGAACAGCCCACAATTATGCTCACATTTAATCTCTCCAGCTGAAATACAGACATACCTGTAGTACAAAACTTCAATCCCAATCAAAAAGATAAATTTAGTTTGTATAAGGAAGCAGCCATCTTTGAAAATAATTTCTAATTGATGGCCAGAAAAAGTGGTGAATGAGAGGAAGATCTGATAGTATGAGTCAGAGAGAGGATAGACTTAAGTCACGAAAGAACAGCACAGGAAAGACAAGAAACTTAAGTGAGCATCGTAGAGACAGTTTTACTCAGGACAGTTTTACAGAGATAGTTTAGAGCAGATTGCCAGTTTATTTGATGCCAAGTAGAGCAATTTCATAAGAACCCAAGAGAAGCAAGTCTGAATATGTCACCTTGGAAGATTAGATTATATGGAGACAACAAGCTTTTAGGCCCAAGCCCAGGAATAGTTAGAACAGTGACAGAAACCCACTGGGTTCATCCCAAGTCATCTATTCACACAGTTTAAGTATTGCTTTTATATCTTCCATTCATGTGAGGAAATAACTGAGACCTTTTACAGTCCTGTTTTTTCTGTCATCTCTTGGAAGCCTGCTCTTTTCTGAAGAGAAAATGGAGAGGTAGGGGAAAAGGAAAGATTGGGGTACCTAGGAAGATTAGATGGAGAGGAAACTGTAGTTGGTATGTATCATATAACAGAAAAATAAGAACTTATTTTTCAAATTAAAAAAGTAAAAAAATTTAAAAGAATTTAATGAAGAAAAATAAAAATGAAAACTATATACTTAGAGAAATGATGCAAGTATTTATAACGCTTCAAATTTATCATTTTTCAAATTTCAGAAAAGTAATCATTGAAAACATAATTATAGATACTATGCCATAAAGTGTGCTAAAGATTAAGATGAAGAAACTTTACCATATCTGAAAGGGTTCATTGTATGTATAATTATAATAGATTTTTATAAGAGTTAGAGAAATAGAGGACTCCATTTTGCTAATATTCTTGTAGATAAATAGATCAAAAGGGAATTTTTTGAAATTTAATTATAACATTAAAGAAATCTAATGACAGAGCACAAATGTCAGTGATTAAAATAATACACCTAAATAATAACCCACCTGAAAGCCTAAAAACCTACTGTGAAATAAGCTTCTCATGCAATGTTTAGAACCTTACTCACCAGCTGATAAACCCCAATTTACCTGTGTGCTAGACTAGATATTAGAACATATACTACATCAAACTGACCAGAAAGAGAAGTATGACTCGTTTCTCCTAGTTACTTGTTGTCACATCCAATTTTCAAATAAAAAAGTGACTGGATCTATATGCAGGTACTCTTTTGAACTATAAACTAATGTCATGGATAGTATAAAGGTTAAATGACATATCTCCTCCAAAGTATAATCTGTTTGATCACATGGTCACCAGTGTGTGGCATTGCTTGAAAGGATTTGGGAATCCTTAGGAGATGTGGGAAAAAGCATGTCACTCAGGGTAGACTTTGAGAGCTTGGAGACTTACTACATTCTCAAGATGCTCTCTGCTTCCTGTGGGCAGTTGAGACATGATCACCAAATTTCCTGCTCTGGTTGTCTACTTACATTTTCACCCATATTGATGTACTCTTTCTTTGGTGCATGGTGTTTTATTGCAACATTACTATAACTAGTTCAGACAGAAAATGAAGGAATGAAGAAACAAATGCATTGAATGAATGAAAATATGGCATTGGCATGAACTTTATCAGATGACTAATGATATTCCAAAATATAATCATATACATACACTTATGGGTAATTGAACTTGATAAGAATTCTAAAAGAATTTCTGGAGAAAGAGCCATTTCCATAATTGCATCCTGCAACATGTTATGAAAATGGATAAATCTGGATCTTAATTTTCGTGACACACAAAAAGTTGCTCAAAATATATCAAGTGCATGAATGCAAAATCTAAGCTGTGAGAATTCTCAAGATAAGAATTTCAAATGGCCAAGAAACACTTAAAGAAATGTTCAACATCCTTAGTCATCAGAGAAAGGCAAATCAAAATGACCCTGAGATTCCACCTTACACCAATCAGAATAGCTAAGACCAAAAACTTGAGCAACAGCAAATGATGGTGAGGATGTAAAGAATGGGAAACACTCCTGCATTCCYAATGGGATTGCAAGCTGGTACCCCCACTCTGGAAATCAATCTGGTGGTTTCTTAGAAAATTGGAAATCGTTTTCCCAGCTATACCACTCTTGAGCACGTACCCAAAAGATGTTCCACAAAAACACAAGTATATGTGCCCCACTATAATCAAAGCATTCTTATTTGGATGAGCAAGTAACTGGAAGTAGGTCATATATACATTGGCTGAAAATGGATACAGAAAATTTGGTTTATTTACACAATGGAATGCTATTCAACTATTAAAAATGAGGATATCATGAATTTTGCATGCAAATGAATGGAACTAGAAACTACAATCCTGAGTGAAGCAACTCAGACCCAAACAGGCATGCATGATATGTATATACAGATAAGTAGATATTAGCCTAAAAGCACAGAATATCCATGATACACCCTGTAGATCATAAGAAGTTAGGATGCTTCAATCCCAGTTAGAAGACCCAACAAAATGATTATGTGAGGAAGATGGAGGGAGAAACCTGAGTGAAGTGGAGAAGGGCAAGGGAAAAGAGGTGAAAGATCAGATGTGGGGAGATGACAAGAGAGAAGCCCAGAGGACCTGAATAATGAAGGGAAAATGGAGCTGCTAGGGTTGGAGTAGAGGTGCAGGGTACCTCTAAAAAGTCCCAGAGACACGGGATATGTGAAGTAATCAGGACTAAGTATGGGTGACCTTAGCTGAAATACTCAACAGCGAGGAGATGGAACATGAAGAACTCACCTCCAGAAGATATACAGRGCCTCCAGTGGAGGGATGAAAACACCAATCTACCTTTGAATTTATGACCCAGAGTTGTTCCTGTCTAAATGAAATGCAGTAACACAAATGGAAGATAGGATAAAGGAATGGCTGACCAGTGACCTGCCCAACATGGGATCTRTCCCATGAGTGGGAACCAAACCCTGACACTATTATTGATGTTTTGTTCTGCTTACAGACAGGAGCTTAGCATGATTATCCTCTGAGAGGTTTTACCAGTAGCTGATTTTATCAGGTGCAGATACTTGCAGCCAACCATTGGACTGTGGTTGGGGACACTATGGAAGAGTTCGGTGAAGGACCGAAGGAGCTAAAGGGATTGGAAACCCCATAGGAAGACCAACACTATCAACTAACCAAGACCCTGGTGATCTCCCAGAAACTAAGCCACAAACCAGAGCATGCATGGGCATGTCTGAGACCCTTGGCACATATTTAGCAGGGAACCAACTACCATGTCTGATCCCAGTGGATGGATCTAATCCTGTAGAGATTTCATGCCCCAAAGAAGAGGGATGCTAAGGGCAGAAGGGAAACCTCTCAGAGGCAAAGAAGAGGGGCAATGAGCTGCAAAACTCTTGGGAGTGAATGGAAGGGGTACCATTTGTAATGTAATTAAATAAAATGATTTAAAAAAGAAAATTTGGAAAGAAAGATAAATTCAAGTATTTGTAGCTTTGGGTTGGGCAATATTTTCTTGGCTTGAATACCTAAAAGAAGTTGCCCTTCATATAAAACAACAAATTTAAAAAACCTTTTGACTATCAAAAGAAGTATGTCACTGTTTTCCCTTACCCCTCCCTTCCCTCCTTTCTTCCTTCCTTCCATTGCTTCCTTTCTTGTCAAATAATGACATTGTCTAAGATCATTAGATACAATACACACATTGCTCAGAAACAACTGGAGAAAGTTGTCTAATACTATAAATTGTTACTCTTAAAGTATGATTTTTCATGTATGTAGCAGGTCACTTATTTGCCATGAAACACACTTAAAGGACAGAATACCATCTGAGATGTTGGTACTAACATTGTAATGAGTTTGAGTGACGAAGATGCTCTTGTTGGTCTCTACACAGGCCAGCCTAAATAGCTCACACACACTTTTTCTTCCATCTCAGCATAGGAGCACTAAAATGACAGGTTTACACTACCAAATCTTGCTTTATTTGTTTTCTTGTGATCTGCCATCATGGTGTTCTGCTTCTATGACAAACACTTTCTTAACAAAGCCACCTTCTTAAGTTTGCTTCTGATCTATTACTCTAGGAAGAGCACAAACTATTTAGAGTTTCGGTCTGAATTCCTTTTAATCAAAGAAAGCTGATATCTCTTTAAATCTTTCTTTCAAGATGGAATGGATGCTTTTGGATCTTCTTACCTACTGGGAATTAGAAATTAAAGTGATCTAACTTGTCAACCTAGGTTTTCTAGAGGAGAAGAACTTTGTTTATGGATCCAGGGGTAAGTTTTGTGTTGGAGGAAAATAAAACATCATTTTCTATGCATAAGTCAGTTTATGTAGAAAGAATAAGAACAGAGGCCAAATCTAAATTTGGAGATTGGAATATACAGAAAGTTCAAGAAGATTTTCCTGGTCAACTTAGAATAGTAGGAAATTTAAAATGGAAAGAGATTCATTTTACCAATAAGGTTAATGTTCTAAGTTAGAGAATTACACATCATTAAATTAGCATTTATGAGATACAATTAATAATTCATCCCCAGCACATTTTCTTAAAGTTCTTTAGAATCACTGTATTTATTCAGTGATGAATGAAATAATTTAAATTGCTAAGAATTCACAATAAGTGGGTCTTACTCTCTTGATTAGTGAGGGACAATACTAGCAAATAATAAATTGCAGTCATACTTAAAAATTAAAAGCTTCTCTGTGAAGATTTGAGAGACTTGGGGATAATTTTTTCCAGTCATACATATATATCCTCTTTCTGTAATATATGCATCATTAACCTGTGTCTTATATTAAAACAATACAACAAAAAGACTGAGACAAAAAAATCTATGCACTCTATTTAAGATTTTGATATTTTGTTCAATCTTAAAATATATAGCAAAGTCCATGACAATAATCAATAAAAATTTGATCTTATATCAAAAAGATAAGTATAGCTCTGAACATACCTTGGGAGCAAACTCTGCACCCAATCCCATAAACCCAGAGGTAGCTGGACTCCCAGGAGATCTAACATGCACAGGATAATAAGATCACATGATCTCAGGAACATGATAAGACTAGGATTTGAGGATATGAGAGGCAGCTTGACTCCCAGGAGCTGTTACACCCAGGATCTTAGGATCTCAGGATCACAAAGACTTCTGAACTCTGAGGAATTCTGACATAACCAAATAACAAGAGGGACATGCTCCAATCAGAGACAGTGAGTGCAGATAGTACTAGAGATAACCAGATAGTGAGAGGCAAACACAAGAACATAAGCAACAGAAACCACAGTTTCTTGGCATCATCAGAACCTAGTTCTCCTACCCTAGCAAGTTCTGGATACACTGTCATACCAGAAAATCAAGATTCATATTTAAAATCAATTCTTATAATGATGATGGAGGACTTTAGGAAGGATATAAATAACTCCCCTAAAGAAATACAGGAGAACACAGGTAAACAGGTAGAAGCTTTTAAAGATGAAATGTAAAAATCCCTTAAATAATAACAAGAAAACACAATCAAACAGGGGAAGGAATTTAACAAAACCATCCAGGTTCTAAAAATGGAAGAAGAATCATAAAGAAATCACAAAGGGAGAGTAGAATGGAGATAGAAAACCTAGGAAAGAGTTTATGAGTCATAGATACAAGCATCAACAACAGCATACAAGAGATAGAAGAGAGAATCTCAGGTGCAGAAGATACCATAGAAAACATTTACACAACAGTCAAAGAAAATGCAAAATGCAAAAAGCTCTTAACCCAAAGCCAGTACACAATGAGAAGACCAAACCTAAGGATAACAGGTATAGAAGAAAATAAAGATTGCCAACTTAAATGGTCAGTAAATGTTTTTAACAAAATTATAGAAGAAAATTTCCCTAACCTAAAGAAAGAGATGCCCATGAATATATACAGGACGCCTACAGAATCCCAAATAGACTAGACCAGAAAAGAAATTCTTTCTGTCACATAATAATCGAAACACCAAAATGCACAAAACAAAGAAAGAATATTAAAAGCAGTATGGGAAAAAGGTCAAGTAACATATAAAGACAGATCGATCAGACTTTTCACCAGAGACTATGAAAGCCCAAAGATCCTGGAMAGATGTCATACAGACCCTAAGAAAACATAAATGCCAGCCCAGGCTACTATGACCAGTGAACTCTCAATTAACATGGACAGAGAAACCTAGATATTCCATGCCCAAAACAAATTTTTATCTTTAGAGAAATCTAGCCCTAAAAAGGATAATAGATGGAAAACTCCAACACAGGGAGGGAATCTATACACTAGAAATATCAAGACAGTAATCTTCCAACAAACCTAAAATAAGATAGTCACAAAACATAATTCCAACTCTAATCACAAAAAAACTACAGTAAGAAGCATTCACTTTTCCTTAATATCGATATTAACATTCACTGATGTTAATATCCTTAACATCAGTGAATTCAAATCCCCCAATAAAAAGACATAGACTAACAGATTTGATACAGAAACAGGACCAAGCATTTTGCACCTCAGTGACAAAGACAGACACTACCTCACAATAAGGTTGAAAAACAATTTTCCAAACAAATGGTCCTGAGAAACAAGGTGGATTAACCATTCTAATACTGAATAAATTAAAATTTCAAACAGAACTTACAAAAAAAGAAAAGGAAGGACACCTCATACTCAGCAAAGGAAAAATCTAACAAGATGAACTCAAAATTCTGAACATCTATGCTCCAAATGTAAGGGTACCCACTCTCATAAAAGAAACCACTAAAGCTCAAAGTATACATTGCACCTCACACAATAATAGTGGGAGACTATTCTTGATAATACCCCACTCTTATCAATTGACAGATCATGAAAACAGAAACTAAACAGGCACACAGTGAATCTAACAAAAGTTATGAACCAAATGGATTTAAAAGATATCTATAGAACATTTTATCCTAAAGCAAAAGAATATACCTTCCTCTCAGCACTTCATGGTACCTTCTCTGAAATTCACCATATAATTGGTTACAAAACAGGCCTCAACAAATATAAGAAGATTGAAATAATCCCATGTATCCTATGAGATCAGCACAGACTAAATATGCTCTATAATAATAACAACAAAAACAATGGAAAGCCCACATATGTGTGGTAACTGAACAACGCTTGATTCAAAAATAACTTGGTTAAAGAAGAAAGAGTGAAAGAAATTAAAGACTTTTTAGAATTTAATGAAGATAATTTCACATCATACCAAAACTTATGGGATACAATAAAAGCAGTGCTAAGTAGCAAACTCATAGCTCTAAGTGCATAGAAAAAGAAACTGGAAAGCATACACTAGCATCTTGACAACATACCTGAAACAAAAAGAGATAAATACATGCAAGAGGAATAGACAGGAGGAAATGAACTTAAGGCTTAAATCAACCTAGTAGAAACAATAAGAACTATACAACGAATCAAAAAACAAAACAACAAAAAAATAGGTGCTGGTTAGTTGAGAAATTCAACAAGATAGATAAACCCTTAGCCAGACTAACCAGATGGCACAGAGAGAGTATCCAAACTAATAAAATCAGAACTGAAAAGGGAGACATAAAAACAGAAAATGAAAAAATTTTAAAAAAATCATCAGATCCTATTACAAAATCCAATACTTAACAAAAATTGAAAATCAGGATTAAAGAGACAATTTTCTAGAGAGATACCAGCAACCAAAGATAAATCAATATAATATAAACCATCTAAACCATTCTATAACCCCCAAAGAAATATCAGTTGTCATTAAAAGACTCCCAAGGAAAAAAWTAATGCCCAGGACCAGAGAGTTTTAAGGCAGAATTCTATCAGACAGTCAAAAAAGTCCTAATACCAATTGTCTTTAAACTATTACACAATATAGAAAAAAAAGAAACACTACCCAACTTGTTCTATGACACCACAATTATGCTTATACCTAAACTACACAAAGACTCAGAAAAGAAAGGAAACATCAGACCAATTACCCTTATGAATATCTATGCAAAAATGCTCAATAAAATTCTCCCAAACCATATCCAAGAACACATCAAAATGATCATCCATCATGATCAAGTAGGCTTCATCCCAGGGATGCAGGGATGGTTCCATATAAGGATATCCATCAACATAATCCACTATATCAACAAACTAAAAGAAAAAGAAAAAAACATGATCATTTCATTACATGCTAAGAAAGCATTTGACAAAATTCAACACCCCTTCATTGTAAAAAAAAAAAAGTCTTGGAAAGATCAGGAATTCAAGGCACATACCTAAACATAGTAAAATCAATATCCAGCAAAACAGTAGCCAATGTCAAACTAAATGGAGAGAAACTTGAAGCTCTCCAACTAAAATCAGGGACTAGACAAAGCTGCCCACTCTCTCTCTACCTCTTCAGTATAGTACTGGAAGTCCTTGCCAGAGAAATTAGACAACAAATGTAGGTCAAAGGGATACAAATTGGAAAGCAAGAAGTCAAAATATTACTACTTGCAGATGATATAATAGCATAGGTAAGTGACACCATAAATTCCACCAGAGAGCTCCTAAATCTGATAAACAAATTCAGCAAAGTGTCTGGATATAAAATTAACTCAAACAAAWCAGTATTCTTCCTATATTCAAAGGATAAACAATCAGAGAAAGAAATTAGGGAAATGGCACCCTTCAGAATAGTCACAAATAAAATAAAATACCTTRGAGTGACTCTAACCAATCAAGTGAAAGATCTGTATGACAAGAACTTCAAAGCTCTAAAGAAATACATCAAAGAAGATATCATAAGATGGAAAGATCTCCCATGCTCATGGATGTATTGGCAGAATTAATATAGTAAAAACGGCCATCTTGCAAAAAGCAATCTACAGATTCAAATCAATCCCTTTCAAAATTCCAACTCAATTATTCATAGAGTTAGAAAGAGCAATTTGCATATTCATTTGGAATAACAAAAAACCCAGGATAGCAAAAACTATTCTCAACTATTAAAGAATCAACACCATCACTGAACTCAAGCTATACTATAGAACAATCATGATAAACCCTCCATGATATTGATACAGTGACAGGCATATAGATCAATGTAATAGAATTGAAGACCCAGAAATGAACCCACACACCTATGGTCACTTGATATTTAGCAAAGGAGCTAAAACTGTTCAGTGCAAAAATGTCTTCATTTACAACAGATTGTACTGGTTCAACTGGAGGTCAGCATGTAGAAGAATACACATTGATCCATTCTTATTTCCTTGTACAAAATACAATTCCTAGTGGATCAAGGACCTCCACATAAAACCAGAAACACTGAATCTAATAGAAGACAAAGTAGGAAAGGGCTTTGAATATATGAGCACAAGGGAAAAGTTCCTGAACAAAACACTAATGACTTATGCTCGAAGATCAAGAATTGATCAATGGGGCCTCATAAAACTGCAAAGCTTCTGTAAGGCAAAGGACACTGCCAATAGGACAAAATAGTAACCAACAGATTTGGAAAAGGTCTTTACCTACCCTACATGAGTTAGAGGACTACTATCCAACATAACCAAAGAGCTCAAGAAATTAGACTCCAGATAATTAAATAACTTTATTAAAATGCAAAAATTGTGGAGCAGAGACTGAAGGAAAGGCCATTTAGAGACTGCCCTACCTGGTGACCCATCCCATATATAGTTACGGAACTCAGACAGTATTATGGATGCCAACAATGGCTTGCTGACAGGAGCCTGATACAGCTGTCTCTGGAGAGGCTCTGCCAGTGCCTTACAATTACAGAAGTGGATTCTCATAGCCAACCAGTATGCAGAGCATAGGGTCTCTAGTGGAGGAGCTAGAGAAATGACCCAAGGAGCTGAAGGGGTTTGCAGTCCCATAGGAGGAACAATATGAATGAACTAACCAGTACACCCAGAGCTCTCAGGGACTAAGCCACCAACCAAAGGGTATGCATAGAGGGACCCTTGGCTCCAGTCTCATATGTAGCAGAGGATGGCCTTGCCAGACACCAATTAGAGGAAAGGTCTTTGGTCCTGTGAAGGATTGATACCCAAGTGTAGGGGAATGCTAGAACAGGGAAGCAAGAGTGGGAGGTTTGGTGAGCAGGGAGAGGAGGTATAGTATAGGGGGTTGTCAGGGGGAAATTGAGAAAATGGAATAACATTTGAAATTTAAATAAAGAAAATATCTAATAAAAATTTAAAAAAATGGGGTACAGCACTAAGCAGAGAATTCTTAACTGAGGAAACACAAATGGTTGAGCAACACCTAAAGAAATGGTCAACATCCTTAGTCATCAGGGAAACGCAAATCAAAACAATTCTGAGATTCCACTTCATATCAGTCAGAAAGGCTAAGATCAAAAACTCAGGTGACAACAGATGCTTGCAAGGATGTGGAGAAAATGGAACTCTCCTCCATTTTTGGTAGGATTGCAAGCTGTTACAACCACTTTGGAAATCAGTTTTGTTATTTCTCAGAAAATTGGACATAGTATTACCTGAGGAACCAGCTATACTACTCCTGGGCATATATCCAAAATATGCTCCAAAGTATAGCAAAAACATATGTTCCACTATGTTCATAGAAGCCTTATTTATAATAGACAGAATCTGGAAAGAACCCTCCAGAGATGTCCCTCRAGAGAGGATCAGATACAGAGAATGTGCCACATTTATACAATGGGGTACACTCAGCTCTTAAAAACAATAAATTTATGAAATTCTTAGGCAAATGGATGGAACTAGAAAATGTCATCCTGAGTGAGGTAACCCAATCA
>BDUI01012383.1:24407-37625 GCA_002335545.1 Apodemus speciosus
CAGTGCAGAGTAATACCAGAACAGGGAAGTGGGAAGGGGTGAATGGGGGAACAGGGGGAGGGAAAAAGACATATGGGACATCTGGGGGGCAGGGAAACCAGAAAAAGGGAAATAAAATGTAAATAAAGAATATATCCAATAAAAAAAGAAAAAAACAGAAGATTGTTCATTTCCTACAGTTTTTCCAGTTGTGTTGAGTAAAGGCTTTTGTTGTATGATCTGACGATTTTTTTTGAGTTTCCCCAGTTTCTATTGTTACACCCCCTTTTCATTTCTAATTTTCTTAATTTGGATACTGTCTCTGTGTCCATTGGTTAGTTTGTCTAAGGGTTTATCTATCTTGTTGATTTTCTCAAAGAACCAGCTCCTGGTTGTTGATTCTTTGTATGGTTCTCTTTGTTTCTACTTGATTGATTTCAGCCCTTAGTTTGATGATTTTCCTGTCTTCTAGACATCCTGGGTGAATTAGATTCTTTTTGTTCCAGGGCTTTCAGGTGTGTTGTTAAGCTGCTAGTGTATGCTCTCTCTAGTTTCTCTTTGGAGGCACTCAGGGCTATGAGTTTTCCTCTTAGCACTGCTTTCATTGTGTCCCATAGATTTGGGTAGGTTTTACCTTCGTTTTCATTGAATTCGAAAAAGTCTTTGATTTCTTTCTTTATTTGTTCCTTGACCAAGGTGTCATTGAGTACAGTATTGTTCAGTTTCCATGTGTATGTTGTCTTTCTATTGTTTCTCTTGCTATTGAAGACCACTTTTACTCCATAGTTATCTGATAGGAGGCATGGGATCAGTTTGATCTTCTTGTATTTGTTGAGCTCTGTCTTGTCACCAATTATATGATGGATTTTGGAGAAGGTACCATGCAGTGCTGAGAAAAAGGTATATTCTTTTGCTTTAGGATGAAATGTTCTGTATATATCTGTTAAGTCCAATTGGTCCAAAGCTTCAATTAGTTTCACTGTGTCCCTGTTTAGTTTCTGGTTTCCATTCTCCATTGAGGAGAGTGGAATGTTGAAGTTACCCACAATTATTGTGTTAGGTGCAATGTGTGCTTTAAGCTTTAGTAAAGTTTCTTTTATGAATCAGGTTGCCCTTGCATTTGGAGCATAGATGTTCAAATTGAGAGTTCTTCTTGGTGGATTTTCCCTTTGACCAGGAAGAAGTGTCCTTCTGTGTCTCTTTTGATGTCTTTAGGTTGAAAGTCATATTTATCTGATATTAGAGTGGCTACTCCAGCTAGTTTCCTGAGACCATTTGCTTGTAGAATTGTCTTCCAGCCTTTTATTCTAAGGTAGTGTTTGTCTTTGACACTGAGATGTGTTTCCTGTATGCAGCAAGGTGTAGGGTCACGTTTTCTGTATACTGTCTGTTAGTCTGTGTCTTTTTATTGGGGAGTTGAGTCCATTGATGTTAAGAGATATTAAGGAGTAGTGATTATTGYTTCTTGTCATTTTTGATGTTGTTTTTTTATATTTGATATAATTTCTTCTTTTGGGTTTGATAACTGAAGGTTACTATCTTGCTTTTTCCAGGGTGTAGTTTCCCTCATTTTATTGGTGACTTCGTCTTATTATCCTTTGTAGGACTGGGTTTGTGGAAAGATATTGTGTAAATTTGGTGTTGTCATGGAATATCTTGGTTTCTCCCTCTATGGTGATTGAGAGTTTTGCTGGGTATAGTAGTTTTGACTGGCATTTGTGTCCTCTTAGAGTCTGCATGATATCTGCCCAGGATCTTCTAGCTTTCATGGTCTCTGATGAGAAGTCTGGCGTAATTCTGATAGGTCTTCCTTTATATGTTACTTGGCATTTTTCTCTTACTGCCTTTAATATTCTTTCTTTGTTTTGTACATTTGGGGCTTTGATTATTATTGAAGGGAAGTATTTCTGTTCTGTTCCAGTCTGTTTGGAATTCTGTAGGCTTCTTGTATATTCATGGGCATCTTCCTCTTTAGGTTAGGGAAGTTTTCTTTCATAATTTTGTTGAAAACATTTGCTGGCCCTTAAAGAAGTAAATCTTCACTCTCTTCTATACCTATAATCCTTAGGTTTGGTCTTCTCATTATGTCCTGGATTTCCTGAATGCTTTGGGTTACAAGCTTTCTGCATTTTGCATTTTCTTTAATTGTTGAGCCCATGGTTCCTATGGTATCYTCAGCATCTGAGATTCTTTCTTCTATCTCTTGTATTCTGTTGTTGCTATTTGCATCTATGGCCCCTGATTTTTTTCCCAAGGTTTTCTTATCTCCAAAGTTGTCTCCCTTTGTGATTTCTTAGTTATTTCTACTTCTGTTTTTAGGTCCTGGATGGTTTTGCTCATATCCTTCACTTGCTTGTTCATGTTTTCATGTAGATCTTTGAGAAATTTTTGTATTTCCTCTTTCATAACTTCTGCCTGTTGACCCAAGTTCTCCTGTATTCTTTAAAGTGATTTTTGCATTTCCTACCTATTGGCTTCTATCTTTTGACTCGTAGTTCTTTATTTTTGACCTGAAGTTCTTTAATTGATTTTTGTATTTCCCTCTTAAGGGCTTCTAACTTTTGATCCATTTTCTCCTGTATTTCTTTAAGAGATTTATTTACGTCCTTCTTGTGTTCCTCTAACAGCGTCATGGCCAGTGATTTTAAATCCAAATCTTGTTTTTCTGGTGTGTTGGGGTATCCAGGACTTCCTGTTGTCAGTGAACTGGGTTCGGATGCTGCCATGTTGCCTTGATTTCTGTTAGTTACGTTCCTATGTTTGCCTTTTGACATCTGGTTATCTCTGGAGTTAGTTGGCCTTGTTGTCACTGGCTGGTGTTTGAACCTCCAGTGTGCCTTTAAGGGTAATTCTGCACCTCTGGATATCAATGTTTCTCCTGGCTCAGATTGTTGGGGTGCTACCTTCCTCTTGGGTGCCTTTGGAGCCCTAATGCTTCCTGCCCCAAGCGATGCTACACTCAGGTTGTATCTGTGAACATGGTGCTGCCTGTCTGCTCCTTCAGGGTGCACAGTTGGTGGATGCTGCAGGGACCTTATCCAAGTGCTGATTGCTCTGCAGGGCAGAAGACCCCCCAACTGGGTTGGTGCATGACTGGGTTGGAGTACAGACAGCCTGCTGAGCCTCCAGGGCCCTGGCTACAGGTGAAAGCCTGGCAGGTTTCCACCAGAGCAATGGTAGTCTCCGATTAAGTCTGAGTACCTGGTCCCACCTAATGGTTCTCTACAGGTGATCTGGCTGCAAGATGGAGAGCAATTCTCAAATTCTGATATTATTGATACACCATTTATCCTTTTTCAATGTCTGCTTCTGCATACTTAATTAGTTGTAATTAGTCAACACTTTGTCATGTGCACTGAGGGATGAATATTAAATTTATCAAGATTATTTTTTATTTTCATATTCTCCTTAACTCATTTCTAGAGATGTGTATAGAGTAGCAAAATAAAGCAAATCCAGTTAAAGGGAAAGCAAGTGTTGAATGGCAGAAGTAAATGGACAAAAATCAGAAATCAAGGACTTGTTTAACAAAAAAGAACCAAATTTAGAGTCTTATTTTATTCTCTTGTCAATTTTGAAAGAATGGAACAATGTGGCACTATAACATGAATTAAACACAAACCTGATTGCATTTATGACAGACCATAAAGAATTAAACATTTGACTMTTTTTTACTTTGTATCTGATTCTCCATCACAAGGAATGACTGCATGTGTTCATGGAGAGAATATTTGATTTTCTTTCAAGCTCACTCAGTGTTTCTTTATCAGCAAAGTGATTTTCTTGATGAATCTAGATGCTTAATTTATATTTTCTGTTTGATGATTAAAGAGGCAATTTCTTGTTTTACAAAGGTTATGTGGTTTATCACCTTCACAGTCTTTACATTTATTAAATGCTAATCCTCACAAGGTTCCAAATACCTAGATATATAATTACCATGATTGCACCTTTTTAAGCACCCTGCAGAGTTGATTTTTGAAGTTGCTGATACCTGTGAATATGCAAAAGTCCACTGCTTTTCAGTAAAATTCTCAGTTCTACTAAAACAATTACTAGTGAAAAAGACTCTAAAAAGCTGGCATATTTTCAAGCTCCTGACCATGACACTTGCTGCTATATCAAGTAAAAGAAAGGAATCCTGATTGCCACTCCCAAAACAATTCTGAAGAAAGTAAGTTAATGCCTTCTGTTCATGTAACTGAAATTAGTTGTTAAAAAGGTAAATATTCAGAGGTTCTAAAAATACACATTTTATGCAATATTAGGAAAGTGGAAGTTTCTGATTATGTCATATGATACAGACTCATGTGGTGTCTAGCTGAGGCAGACTCACATTATGTTTTTTTGAGGAAAGACCAGTGGTAGGACACATAATATCTGCATAGAGTATAAATAAGACTCAAAATAGTGATGGCAAGCTTCCATAGCTAGTCTTACAATGCTTCATTGGTCCTTGAGTCTTTGCTGTTCTTCACTTCCTTGAGAAAGACATGGCTGAGAACTTCTGGTATCTCTGCTGGTTCTGGTCACTCCTGCTAACTCATTCTGATAGGCTGAGATCTGGCTATTTCTGCTGGAGACTGCCACTGCTGCTGATAAATGTTTGGCATCCATATTTACTGAATTGGACTGTTGGTGTCCTGACAGTAGAGGTTGGAATTGCCCGAAAGAAATACTTCTAAACAGGTCCACTTCCCCTTGTCCTATTTAACATCTTTTCTTCCCTACCTTTGGACAGTGGACGAGAAGGGGGTTTGAAGAATTTGAAAAACTTTATTAAACTAGGTATTTAAAAATACAAGACTAGCTGGACAATGGTGGTGCATACCTTTAATCCCAGCACTTGGGAGGCAGAGGCAGGTAGATTTCTGAGTTCTAGGCCAGCCTGGTCTACAGAATGAGTTCCAGGACAGCCAGGACTATACAGAGAAACTCTGTTTCAAACAATCAAACAAACAAGCAAACAAACAAAAAACACAAAAAAATAAAACAAAAAAGAAAAGAAATAGGAAGAAAAGTAAAAATACAAGATTACAGGGAAGTCTGCTAATTAGCTGAGTTAGGTACTTTCTATAACCTATTACATAAAAAGCAAAAACTAAAAATTTGAGATATATTCATAAATTGATATTAATTAATTATACCAATTGCAATTCCTTCATACCAATATAATGAAAATTGTTTGAATATATACAGATAKTTTTACAATATACAATTTGCACATACAAATACTAGATTGCTATTTTACTATGAAAAGTAGATATAGAGTCATTTAATTGTCTGTTTCATCTGGGTATACATGTGTGTGACTATGGTATGTTTGTGTATGTGTGTGTATGTGTGTGTGTGTGTGTGTGTGTGTGTGTGTGTTGCATATGTACCTGTGCTCATGTGGACACTTAAATAGCCAATCGCAATATCTATCATTCTATTACTTATTTCCTCAAGACAAAGTTTTAATTTAGCCTGGAGTTAGGATATCAGCCAGCAAGGCCCAGTATTCCTTTTGTGTCTGCCCCAATTACTCCACTGGGTTGCAGGTATACACACGGCTAATAAGGTTTTTATATGAGGTCTGGAACTCAAATATGCATGCCTACATAGCAAGCACTTGTATTCACTGAGCCTTTCACCAGCCAAATCTCAGTATTGTGTATTCCACTAAATTGGCAAACAAAATATCCAGTGATAGAGTATTATTCTGTGAACCCTGATAAGGGCTTTAGGAAAGAAACAAGATTGCATAAAAATTATAATTTTGTGTCTGATGGCTGGATATTGAGTGATAAAAACAAGTAAAAGACTGGTGCCTTTAGCAATATATATGCTGGTGTTCTAGAAGAGRGCATGAAGATGGATATGCAACAAGGGGAAGGAAAAGAATGGGAAGCAATGAGTTCCTGTAATCAGTGCAAAGTGAGAAGATGATAGAAAAGGGAAAAATATGTACAAATGTAATGATAATCACTTAACATTTTTTAAAGAAAGTTTTATTTTTATGTATGAGTCTGTGGCTCTGTATGAGTGTGGGCATATGAATGTAGCTACTTACTAATTCCAAAAGAGAGCATCAGATCCTCCAAATGAGAAGTTACAAGTAATTCTGAACTATGTGGAATAAATGTTTAGAATTGAACTCAAGTCCTTTAGAAGTGCTATCAATTGGTAGTCATCTCTTCAGAACTGCTCAGTGCTCAGTACTCTTGATTATTACATTATACATACCAACTTTTGATCTATATTTTATGATACCACAATTCACATTTTATATCTTTTTGGGACCCCAGGTCTGAAATAGGTGCCATAAGCATTCTAGTGTAGTACCAAGGAGGTGTTCTTGAACCCCAAAATACCATTCAGGAGCAGATCTGATGCAACCACACCATGGTCTGTATTTGAGCTACCTCAGGTTTAACTCATAGCTGACCTGTGGGAGAGTTCAGGTGACATTCATTGAAAGATGGTTTTATAGAAAGCAGTAAGTGAGGGGTGAGTGTTTCCAGCCTGACAAACATCTAATTGGGGTACTACTTTGGCCTTTAGCATAATATGCTGGTTCTGGGAGGCAAATAATTAATTTCTGATTTCTTCCTAATCTGTGGATATTAGGCAGGAGGAGGGCTTGTTGGAATTTAACCTGGAAACTGGTTTTAAAAACTAGATTTGTTGGGGGAGATTAACATATAGATGATGTTGTGTTGGAGTTAGCATAGAAACTGGAGCTAGGTGTTGGGTGGGGAGAGGCAACTTACAAACTGAAGCTAGCTACTGTCCTGTTAGTTTACTTTAATTCAAACTTAGGTCGGGTTCTCTAAGATGGAGTTTGAATTGCAAAAATTTGTCTCTCACTGGTCACTGCCTAGATCACTTTTGTATTCCAAATGTTATTCTAATTACAAAGAAGAGTGCTTTGGAAACAAACAGAAGTCAGGGAGATGGTCTGAAGGCTTCACAATGCTTAGATAAATGACATCTCTTTCTTTATGAAGAGTTCAGCTTCATATATTTTGCTACAGTAACAAGAATTAGAGTAAGATTTACCCAGGTTGAAACTCTCACTGCTTTTAAAGTTAAGGAGATTGGTGCATGCACAAGTTTGAGGAGAAGATTGAAATTTGGTTTCACCCAAAGTGAGATTGAATGTGCTTTAGACAAGTAAGGCCATTTTTCTGTTCTTATGGAGAAAAGTAAAAATTTGGACGTCTTAAAAATTCAAGGAGCTCTGGATATTCAAGAGTCAATATCACATACACTCTAGCATTCTAGCACCAGATATCAGCTCTTTGATTCAGTCACAAAAAGCTGTCTGAGGCAGTAAATCAACATGTCTTTTATGTACCTTTTAATGTCACAATCAGATCATGAACAGATCATGAACTCAAATTACTAAAAGTCTGTTTAAATGCTATTATAAGGAAATAGATGTTTTCATTCCCTGTGGTGAGCGGGTRRTCAGCTGATTAAAATACAGTATTTTTAAGTTCATAAGAATTATCCAACTTTATATTCATTGTAATCATCCTTGCCATCATATCTCATGTGCACACTGTATAAGCCAGTTCATGACCTATCATGTAGTGCCCTTTGAAAATTACCACTTATAATAAAGTCTTAGTCATCACTGTTGTAGCACAAAAGGAGTTAGTTACCCATTAAGTCACTTATCTAAACGAATCAGATCTTTGTTGCCACCTGCTGGTGAATTATCCAATTCCGATATCTTATCCTGAGTATCCCATCCCTAAGAATTGTGTTGTTAGCTGCCCTTATCAGGATTCACCTGAACAAAGACTATTAGACAAATTTCATCAGAAAGATGTAAGATATATCAGGAAAAACAACATAGATGATAAAAAACAGTTAATAACAAGTTGCATCGGAGTAAGCAAGATTTCGTGGTGATGGAAAATTCAAATCTTGGCAGAAAATGATACCAGAAATATTACCTGAATCATTCTAAGCAAGGGAGATGAAACCTTCTCAGCTACATACAATCTACTGAGAATTATTAAGTGCATACTGATTCTGGGTATTGTCAATTTGCTAACAATTAAAGCCTGTCACAGGTGCATAAGAAGTATCTTGTCTTATACAGTATTGAAAAACATCCTTATAATTGGTAGTTGGCAAAAATCCATCAATGTAATAAAGTTTGAGAAAATTGTTGGGGAATGATTGTGTGCTACAAAATTATGATTTGCATTACATTACTCTTTTTGTATCCAAATGGAATTGATTTTGTATGAATATAATATAGACATCCAACTTCATTTATGGTTCTGCTTGTTTCTTATTTATGGTATTCTATATCTTCTTTTCTCTTCACTTTAATTTATGAGCTGCAAGATGCAAGGTACAGATCACTATAGAACCACTATGGATTAATTAGAAGGAAAAAATAATTCTTTCTCAGATTCTCATCCTACTTCCCTGGCTCTTATCTCCTTTCCTTACCTCTGATCACTTTATTTTCAAATAAATAATCTTAGAAACATTGCTGGACAATGTTTAATGAGCAATTATCCAGTTAAGTGATATTTTATACTATCTTGTTATGTTTTGCATGGTTGTTTTTTCTTTTGTTGTTGTTACTTTGTTTGGCTCTTTGTCAACATATAACATTGAGCAACCTAGAAATAATTATTGCCTATTGCAGAAATGCTTCCACCAGACTTGCCAATATTCAAAACTCTGGATCATATTCTTGATTGATGATTGATGATTGATGTGGAAGGGGATAGCCCACTGTGGATGTTTCATCTTTGAACAGGATTTCTTGATTGCATCTGATAGCAAACTGTGATTCCTGCCTTCCTGTTCCTGCCATGCTTAAATCTTTGCTTTATTTTTTGTTTGTTTGTTTATTTTATATTGTTTTTTCATTCAGTGATGGGCTGGATTTGTAGAYCATATAATCCACCCTAACTCCAGACACTTTCTGTGTGTTACAGTGTTAATTATAGCAATAGAAGCCAAACTAGGTCACATTCAAATATAAATAATATATATTTGAAACTCAGCCTGGTGGGACTTTCATCTCATTTTACTGGAATGGCTGATTTAAGAGAATCACAAATTCATGTTCTATTTAGGCTACATTCCAAGTTCAAGGTTAGATGAGGCAACTCAGTAAAACTTCTGTTAAAATAACATAAGAAATGCCAAGTTCTGGGAGGAGTGGGAGAGAACTGAAGCACAAGACATTCCATAGGTGCAAGAAACTGGCCTAGAATATCTATTGTTATATAGTAAAATACAATATGTTTATATCCATATATTTATATACATTATACATACACATGCTCCTAAACACACATATTTTAATAGGTGTATTCATTGGTCTCCAAGAGCCCTTCAGTCCAATTGCATGCATTGCTGCAACAGCAAGTTGAAGTGGAAACTTTGGTTTCTTTGGAAAGTCAGTTGTGTCTGATGGTGTTTTCCTGAAGCAGAAACAGGTGATAGGATGTTTATCTAAAGCAAGCATATGAAAGGACATATGATTAAAGATTCTTCACTAAGGACACACATGTATTGATTTGCCTTACATTGCACTGTTGAGCTCCGTTGGTCATGACTTCATAGAGAGAAACACATCACAAAACTTCTGGTGGCATTCTGATGGCTTTTTGCGACTTCCAAGGACTCTTGATTTCAACTGATACAGACTCACATGGAGTTTTGCTAAGACACACTTGAGAGCTGAAGCAAGTCCCATGGAAAGGCAGGTGATGTTTGGAAAAAGTATAAAACAGAACTCAATGGACTTACTGTAGAAAAGGTTTGCATAACTAGCTTTGCGTTGCTTCATGGTTTTGTCTTTGCCTTCCCTGATCTTCACTTCCTTGAGAGAGACCATGCAGAAAATGTCTCCTGTTTTTTTTTTTTTGTTGTTGTTGTTTTTGTTTTTGTTTTGGTTTGGTTTTTTTGGCCCTAATCCCTCCTTCTGTCTTCTTTTGATTCAGCAGAGGCTTGGTTGTTTCTGCTTGGGGGTGTCACGGCTAATTGCTGTATGCTCTCCTGACACTATGGAACATTTCTGTGAAGTGTTTGCAAGTGAATTGAGCAAGTGATTTCTGTGAACTGAAATGCTGATTTCCTGACAACACAGATCAGATTTCCTCCAAAGGACAATTTGTGAATAGTCCCACTTCCCCATAAACTAATAAGAGAGAAAGCTTATGCTCACCCAGCCTCCTCCTTTCTTATGAAGTCTGTGAACCTGATATAAAGAATGATGTCCACCTTTTAGTTTGAGTCTTCACACCCCATTTAACCAAAGCAAAATAATCTCTCACAGCCAAGGCTAGAAACTAACCCAATTAACCCAGTTCTTAACAACCATGCCTGCAGGTTTGTCTCCCAGGTGACTCTAAATCTTATCAAGTTGACAATCTGCAGTAATAATCACTATTATCCCTTTGAATTTAGGATTAGGTAACTTACATTTGTGGGGTTTTTTTTGTGAAAATTTATACTTTTACGTCTGAATGAATACATTTACTTTTTCTAAGTTCACAGAAGCTACACACTTTCTTCTTCTGTTAATATGTTTTGTTTGACTAGTGTTCTTTTAATGTCATGCATATTTTAAAATTCAACTTATGGTCATACTTCTTATAAAATGCATATTTTTTAATTATATATTGCAGGAAGTAAGTAGACACAGAAAGTACTTTCCATGAGCTTATTTCAGGTCTCCAAGCACTGAGGTAAAAGTACGGGGCTGCGGGTCTGTTTTCCAGCCTAGATTGAGTGAAGAGGGAGCAGACAACCTCATGAAGATTATGGGAGAGCCAACTTATAGTTTCATTAGGCTTCAGGTCCAATGTTAGACTTTTTTCAATAATATTAATGAGCAATAACAAATAATGTGGAAACGAGCTGAGAAAAATATTCCACCTGTGTCTCTGTTGACCTCCTTGCAATGAAGATGCAAATAATTCATTTTACTACATAGAAGGATGTAGTGTTTTAGAGGAAGAAAGGGTGGTTCAACAGTTCAGAGCTCTTACTTCCCCTGGTTCATATTGCTCAATCCACATGGTATTTCACAACCATTAGTAACTCCAGGTAGAAGGGAATCTGCCATTTTTTCTGGCCTCTGAAGACACAAAGGACACATGTGGTACACCTATATGCTTGCAGACAAAATACAACACAGTAAGCAAAGCTTAATAAATTAAAACTAAATTTACTTTGAGTGATTGAAGGATGGATCATAGTTAAGAGCACTTGCTGTTCTTATACAGGGCATGGTTTGATTCCCATCACCAATATTTAGTTCAGAACTTCCTTTAGCTATATTTCCAGGGGACCCAATGTCTCTCCTGGCTTCTATGGGGACCACAGATAAATGTGTCTAATTTCCATCAAAAATACATATACATTAAATGACAAGGTAAATAATTTAATTTTTTTATTTTGATTCTTGTTTTCATTTAAAGAATACTAATATACAGAGGACTGATCAATAAATTAATTTGATAAAAGGAATGTTTTCATTATTCTATTTTTCCAGAACTACTGACTCCACCACTAATAAGGAAATGGGTTTTGGTTAGAGTAGGTAATTGATTTGACAAAAATCCCCAAGTTTGTATAAACACTTTAGAACTATAGAATAATTGTAAACTTCATGTCCACATTGATTGTGTAAAATATCTTGCAATAATGTTTGAATGTAGCAAAGTTATAAAATGGATKGTTCCTGGGTAAAGTGTGCTGATAAGTATTAGAAATATAATATAAAAATAGGGTAGAACCAAACATGATTGGCTTTTTTCAAAAACTCAATTAGATTGCTAATAATATTCTGCTATACTAGTAGACTGATGCCTTGACCAGTTGTCATTAGAGAGGCTTTCTCTGATAGCAGGCAGGAGTGGGTACAGAAGCCTACATTTAGATATTATGCATAGAGTGAGAGTTTAAAAATAGAGGTCTCCATTAATTTCCTTCCCTTGCTAAACAAGAAACCCTGTAGAAGTATGGTAGAAAGATGGAATGAGTCCAGAAGATAAGAAGAAAACATGGCCCATAAAATCAACTCAGCAGATCTCATAGGCTCACAAGAATGAAGCCACAACCATTAGGCCTGCAGGGTTCCACACCAGATATTATGTGTGTAAGTTACTGCTATTAGCTTGGTTTTCATGGGACTCCTAACAGTGGGAGCAGGTGTAACTCTGACTTATTTGTCTGTTCTGGAGTTTAAAACACTTTTCCTCCTATTGGGTTACCATGTCCAGCCTAAATATGACGGCTTTTGCCTTGTCTCTTGTCTTGTCCTCTTCAGCTGTTGTAATTGGCTATTTTCTGAAACAGAAACCAAATGAGAATAGATCTATGGTAGAGGGGAGTTGGATAGGGCTTGGACAACGAGGAGTAGTTCAAGGAGGAAGAACTGAGCTTCCAATGTATTGTATGAGAGAAGAAACTACTTTTACTTTTTAAAAGATTAAAATTAAAACAATTGTTATTTGATGTCACAAAAAATAACAAATATTCTATAGCCGATTTAATGAGAAAACAAAATGAGTGGAGTTGAAACYGAAGACAATCCTGAACAAAATTTGAAAGATGAAAAGGCAGGCATAATTTATTTTTTCTAATGAGTTTCCTTTGACAGAGTTAATAATCTCAATTACAAACACTTAATAACAGTTGACAAATGGATTCTCGTATCTTATTCCCTGTTCATTATAACTAGGAAGTAATTGTCTGTTTTATTTAGCATATTCTACCTAATTTCACCTGCACACAGAGTATTTACCACATACAAAATTAATGCTGCCCCCGAAGAGCAAAACCTCAGTTTATGACATCTAGTAGTTTTCCAAAATTGATTGCACAGAACCCTTCCTGGATGTTTTTGCCTCCTGAAGCTGTTCTGTTGCTGTTTTAGCATTGATCAACGTATTGTTGTATTCAAGAGTCAAAAATTATTCCTGCATTTGTTTAAAAATTCAACACTAGAGTATTTGCTACGATTTTGTACAAATTGTTTATTCTTAAAAATATTTGTAGGGGTGTCTACATATTATGCTATTATGTTGTGTTTTAATTAATAATTCACACGTATTTCAATGCATACACTAATTTTATATTATCATTTCTACTGAATTTTAATAGTATTTTACACTTAATAAGATATGAACTATTCACCCACATTACTATACACAGTTAGATATGGTAACTTCCTCAGTGCTTAAACATATCTAAATTTTATTTCTC
>BDUI01012385.1:18223-55621 GCA_002335545.1 Apodemus speciosus
AGAGGTCTTATAGTGATGCTGTGTAGACAAATAGATGACTTAAGTTTTAATGATGATCCTATAAGAATTCCTAAAATTATATTTATGATTATTAAGCTTTTATAATGGGACTGATACTAGGTCCTTTTCTGTAGTCAAACTGCAATGAGAACTCTGACAGTCCATCTTTCATCCAAAATGAGTGAATTCTTTCTGCACCGGTGCTTGGTCTTTTGCTCCATATGCATATGTAAGTATGGATGTGTGTGTAAGTATGTAATTGTGAGAATGTATGCTTGTGTTTGTGTAAGTATGAAATTATGAGAATGCATGCAATCTGGGCCCAGATGACTGTGTGAAAATATGAATGATGATACATGTATGAATTTATGTGAGATTATGCATATTCACTTATGTAGAAGTTTTTCTTTGCACAAGTGTTATTCTCTTCTCCTGGCTCAATAGAAGTTTATTGCTCCTACTTCCCCCTAGACTGACAAGGAAGAGGCATCTGGACAATAGGGAAAAGGCTCTAATAACTAATCCTTTACTTAATCCCCTGCTGTTTTAGGATGAGATGTTAAATGCCTGAGACTGCAGTCTCTGGCTTCAGAGGAACATAGAAGGCAGGTCAGCTATATTAGCCTAGTAACTTAGATTTAGACAAGTAGACCTTTTATTATCCAGCAACCCTAAATTTTCCGTAAGACAAAGTCTTAACCCCTCCGCTGCCTCAAGAAGGACCAAGAAGCAGCACCTCTGCTGGGGCACTGCACAATGATAACATGGATTGGGGAAATTTCACATGTCCCCACCCCTAAATAATTACGCTCACACAAGTAATGGAGGCTTAAAAGGGGGAATGGGTTTTTGTCCAGGGTTGAGCTTCCTTGCAGGTTATTCTATCATATCCAAAGTTTATGTGTATGTATACATATATACATACAGGTACAGATATATAAAAATATACACATATATGTATATATATATACATATGCATAAACATATACACATTCATACACACATAATCATGCATATATACAACATATATATACATGTATGGAGAGAGAGAGAGAGAGAGAGAGAGAGAGAGAGAGAGAAAGAGAGAGAGAGAGAGAGAGAGTATATATCTATAGGGAAAGGAATATATGTCTTTCTCTCTCTTGACTCCCCAACCCTCACTTGCTGGGTACTGCTCCTCAATCTTTGCAGGCATCTACATTCCTCTGTTTTCTTTGCAGACATCTCCACAGGATATCTCACTGTTCTATGGATATGATCCAGTATATTTTTTCTCTCCATATTTTTCCTGACAATTTCTTTTAGTTGTGGCTTTAAATACATTGTCTTACTCTTGGCTTTCAAGTGTATCTATGCAATCCCAATGTCTTGTCTCATTCACAAGCTTTTATATAAGAGCAATCACCTGGATACATCGAATTGTTTTTATAAATGAGTCCCACAATTAACAATTCTCGAGTAAGAAAAGGCCATCCCCCTAATTCAGTGCTGCATTCCAGCCAATCTGCTTCACTAAGGTGAGTGCCATGTCATCTGTGTGCTTTGTATTAAAGACAACTTTGAACTAGATTGTTACAAGTAGATTCCAATTGATCTCCCTGCTTCTACTTTTGCACTACTGCAATGCATTTTTAATAGTAGATTCACAGAATTTTAAGAATAAATATCAAATTAGTATTGTACCTCTAATTAAAACTAACTCTGAGCTTTCTCATTGCACATAGAGTAAGTGCACATCATTAGATGACCTTATCTTTCCTCTGTTGACTTTGGGTGGGATCTAATACAGGTATGACATTTGCTTAATTCACTCCAATAACATTGATTTATCTGTTTCTCACAATGAACAGTATCATTCAAATCGAGAGGTCTTAAACTATTATATTTAAAGGCCTAGACCCTAAAAATTCAAGAATCTCATTCATATTTTTTTCTACTTCTTAGTATACCTTTTTGTTTTGTAGTCAATATCTTGTGGTAAATATTTTCCATTCATCGGTTTGATCATTATCAATCTTCCTTCATTAACTGTAACTCTATGGTTAAACCTCACCTTCTAAATCAATTTTCTCTTTCTAATATTTAAAACAGTGTTGGCTTCATAAAGAATCTCCGTGAATGTTAAAGAAACAAAATGCAAATATATGTAGATGCATCTATTCATGTTAGAGATGACAACAGGATCGGATATTATAACAGGATTTGGATGCTCTCTTCAGGAAATTAATACAAAGGTGGGTTGTCTGAGAAGGAAATGATATAAAATGGTATTAAACAAAGTTAAAACAATTTTAAATCCTATAATCCAAAATAAAGTAATAAATTTCATATCCTTGAAACATGTACATATTTTCAGTAAAGTTGTATCTTTGGTGTGACAAAATATTCCAGCATGTAGGCAGCTACTTAAGGCAGTAGATATTAAGGGGAAAATGTAGGTTTTGGTCCATGGAGTATATCCTCTAGCTTAATTTGAACAGAAATGATTGAATAAGATAACTTAGTACACCTTATTCTGTACAGATAAAATCGGTAAGTTCAGTACTAAAAGATCTGGGTGCAGGTCTTACAGTCCCATTATTTCTAGAACTAAACTGAACACAAATCCTAGACAATGAAATTAGGGTATTTTTTTAAACATGTCTAGGAATAACTAAATTGATTTACACCACTGAAGTAATATTGCTAGAGATTATTTCTATGGTAAACACCATTACTTAATAATGGCAGCATATTGCAAAATATTTAAGCTAAAGCTGCTGCGGGACAGTAAATAGCACAGACACACAACCCCTGCTGGGCAATTCAGAGCTACTTAAGAGTAAAGGCAAACATGGGGAATACACGGATTTTTAGTGACCTTGATCTTCCAAGTACTTAGCTGAGTGGCAGTAGGAAGACAGGCTGTCTCCTAGGGATTCAACATTTATTCTTATAAATTCCCATGCCTGTGGACGGCTCACTGCTAGACCACTGTTTCATTAAGTGTCATAGGACATATATACCCATCTACTTTCTATTTTCACTTAAAWTTCTCTTCCTCTTCTTGAGTCTGTTCCTAACATTAAAAAGGAAACTGCTGATAACCGAGCAGTTCTTTAACAAGTCTAGCCTCGTTTATCACTATGTATGCACTCATTTCTTTGTTAATTATTCTCCATTTTGCTAATTGTGATTATCTAGAGCCTCACAATTTATCATATTTCTTTGCATCTTAAAAGACTCATCTACTGTTCTTGTTCTTTTGGGAATTGTTAATAACATTTTTAAATGCAATTCTTTTGGGGTGTCTTCTATACTTCCCCTTTCTTCTCAAAGTGTGGCAGTATTTATCATTAATGTTCCCAATCAATTTTTTTATTTATTTTAGTCTATGTTTTTTTTTCTGTATGTGTATTTCATTAATCCAATACTTTCCAAGGAGGAAATTATCATTTGTCATTGATTTTCTATTTAGACAGCAATGTTATGGATGTCACCTTGTTGGGAAATAAAAGCAGATAGCTTGAATGTTTTATTTAATAACTAATAAAATGCAACGGACACAATTCAATGAGTTGAATTTTAATAGGGCCCCCGAGTGAGTACACAAACAAACAACAGCTAAGTCCTGCCTAGCATATGTGGATTTTTGTTCAACTCTATGAATAAAATTTCTCACTTATCATTTTGGAAAGTCATGCATATCTATGTTAAAAATATATAATTTATTCATCAGATCCATGCTGCTTTTCTAAGTGATGATAGATTCCCCCAGTAAGGACCTGTGTTATGTATGTAGCAGAATATACACACATGTACAAGATGTATATAAAAGCTTATACAAAAATGTGCAGAAAAATTGAAATATGCAATGTGCCTTAAAATTTTGATTAGCAAAGATGAGAAGTTTTAGGAGAGATGACATTTGAGTAAGAACTTAACCTAGTTATGAAATAGATGTAGTGCCTAGAACTACCACTCCCAGTAAATGCCAGGGTTAGAAGAACCTGATGTGTGTTCTGGTCAACAATGTAGGTAGGATGGAAGAAATCCAATAACAGAAAGATATAACACCAGGCTAAAGTATGAACTTGGTTTGAATCACCTACACTGTGAAATAAAAATTCATCTTGATTTGATCTAAGAAGCATGTGTCAATTTAACATTAGAAGAATGTGATTGTTGGGTGTAAGTATCTGCATCTGTCTCATTCAGCTGCTGGTAGAGCCTCTCAGAGGATAGGCATGCCAGGCTCCTGTCTGTAAGCACATCACAGCATCAGTAATAGACTTCGGCCTTGGACTCTTCCCTTGAAATGGATCCCAAGTTGGGTCAGTCATTGGATTGCCTTTCCTTCAGTCTCTGCTCCATTTTTAACCTACAATTCTTTTAGACAGGAACAATTCTAGGTCAGGAATTTTGACTGTGGGTTAATAACCCTGTCGCTACACTTGAGGCCCTGTCTACTGGAGGTGGACGGTTCGAGTTCTCTTTCCCCAATATTTTAATTAATCAATGTTAATTAAATTAAAATTTTAGAGGATGTTTCCAACTAAAAGCCGTTGAAATTTATATGAGAATAAATTTGATAATGGATGCTGCTGCTGCTGTGTGTGCGCGCGCATGCATGTGCGACTAAGCAAACTGCAGAGGTTGTATGTAGTTCAATTGTATTCTTCCAGTCTAAACAACAGCTGTACTCTTCTATATTTTGAGGTAAAAGAAGCTATGGAATAGGCCACAGACTATATAAAAGATCACCAAGAAATAATCTGGTTTAAGTGCTGACGTTGAAACTCTTGTGTTTCTTGCTAAGATGCAAGCTTTTGCCCAATTATTTCACTCTTCTCCATGTTTGGGTTGGCGTTTCTTCGAAGGCAGAGGGAGATGAAATCTATTTTGGCACAGAAGCCCAAGATCCTTTGGCATAATTCTTACTACAAAAGTGAATTCCAGATGGACAGTGTGACATTTTTACAAGTTGAAATGGCTGGTGACGTAGGGAATGAGTCTATACCAAAATCTTTTACACAGAGCTCCCACTTTTCATGTCTACATCTTGAAAGGCAGCTCTGTCAGGAAATAAATAAATAAATAAATAAATAAATAAATAAATAAATAAATAAATATAAATAAATATGTCTCACTGTATTTGCCTTCCACACATTTGATATGGGTGAAACCACAGTTTATATAACTGGTCTCAAGGTGAAATCTAACAAATGGAGTTATTAAGCACCCCTTAGATATTCATATTGACTTTGTTCCACAGTGAAATGGAAATGTCTCCTCTTTCTCCTTTGCATTYCTGAAGGTATGGGTAGAAGGGAGATGAAGAGCAGTGACAGATTTTCCTTGTATCCTATTTTGGATACACAAAATCAGGCTCTTACTTACTTCCCATTAAAGTGATATTAGCTTACCCAATGTTCTCTCCTTTCTTAATTAAAATCCTTTCCTCTGCAAAGTGCCCAGATGTGGCTCTGAAATTTTAAGCAAATATCATTAAATTCTCTAAAAATAAAGTAAAATAAAATAAAATTCTAGAGGGAGAATAAAATTTCCCTTAGAATAATGGAAAGAAATAAAACAGTAGATTGCAGCTGCTTGTAAAACTAAAGAAGGTGTGTGAACAGGGTAACTGTAAAGAGTTAGACAGAAACAAAATCCTGTAATGCAAGATTTGTTTTAGATTTCCATATAGTTTGTGTTGCTGCTCTTCCAAACCTTCATGAGATGTGGTTCCTTAAATATGGAAGTCATTTGGGGAGACCCTTGAAGATTTTACATTAATTCTTCACAATCAACTTTAAATATAAATTAATATTCACAAAGCATCATTCTTAGCTACCATAAGATTTCTATGTATTATAATTAAAAAATATTCTCTTGTTAGTCTCAGGACTTGTTCCTCCCACTACCATTAATACATTAATACATTTCTTGCTTGGAGATGTAGCTCAGGTTGTAAAGTGCTTGTAGAACATTCACAAAAACCTCGATTTGATATCAGACTCCAACTAAAATCCTGGCTGTGGTGGCTCATGCCTGCAATTACAGCAGTTCTGAGGAAGAGTTTGGAGGATCAGGCGCAGTTCAAGATAATTTCTCCTTTCCCCCTCCCCCTTTCGATATTGTGAATAATAATATACACTCCTTTGGGCGGTGGTGGTGCACGCCTTTAATCCCAGCACTTGGGAGGCAGAGGCAGGTGGATTTCTGAGTTCAAAGCCAGCCTGGTCTACAGAGTGAGTTCCAGAATAGCCAGGACCACACAGAGAAACCCTGTCTCRAAAACAAACAAACAAACAAAAAGAATAGTGACTGTACACTTTAATAATACACACTCCTGCTGGAATTGCTTATAGCAATCTCAAAATTTTAGTACTTCACAATGATAAACATAATTCAAAATGTATTTTTCTAAAATATGCGCAGTTCAAAATATGTGACTATCCCTCCATATTATCCTTTTTCCTGTAAAAATACTTATCTTTCCCAAGGCCTCTAATATGTAACTTCACCTTCCCAATGGCACCCTTCTGGTTTTCTTCAAAAGGTGGCGGCAAACACAGTGCGATCATCTCTTCCATTAACTACTTGATACAGTGCTGGTCAAAGAAGCAGGACACATGAGGAAGGGGAAAAGGGACTGATGCCTAGTCTTGGCCAGGGTGGATCCCATTACAGAGGATTAGGTTGACACTAATGGGTTGATTCTGCAGCCTGTTCATTTTCTGTCTGCCAAGAGTCAGAGTGAGCAGCCAGAGAAAGGCATATCAGTGTGTGGAAGCCAAGACAGCTGGGGGGGAGTAAGGCTTACTGTTTCCAGGGGCTCCTGAAAGTGGAGAAAGAAAAAAATGTAGATGACAAGAGCAGCAACAGCAACAACAGCAGCTGCAGCAATACCAACATCAACATCAGCACCATCACCACCAAAGGCACCAGCCCCAGCAACAGCTCCAGCAGCAACAACTGCAGCAGGAATAAGAGCAGCCATAGCAACAGCAGCCATGGCAACAGCAGCCATAGCAACAGCAGCAGCAGCAGCAGCAGCAGCAGCAGCAGCAGCACCCTTTACAGCAGCAGGAGAATCATCACCATCACCAGCACCAGCAGCAGCAGCAACAGCAGTAACAGCAGCAGCAGCAGCAGCAGCAGCACAAGCAGTGGTGGCAACAGCAACAGTAGCAGCAGTAGCAGCAACAACAAAGATTTCTTTTTATCTGGCAGGAAAAGACACACAATTTAAAATGTTTTGGTTCCCACCCAACTATATGCCTGAAACTATGAAAAGTGATTTGCAGGCAGGCTCAGAATTATCAATGCTTTTAATAAATCTAGTTTCCTGTGAGACATAGAAGAAATTTGCCCTGTACTTAGTGCATTGTTGATAAGAATTTCATTCATAACTTTCTGTCTGGTTAAAAAAATAACAACGATAATAAAAATTGGTTTCAAAGATGAATGTTTCTGGGCTGGAGAGATAGCTCAAGAGTTAAAAGTACTGGCTGCTCTTACAGAGGTCATGAGTTCAATTCCCAGCAACCACATGGTGGCTCACAACCATCTGTAATAGGATCTCATGCCCTCTTCTGGTGTGTGTAAAGACAGCTAGTTATGTGTGTCTGAAGACAGCTACTTATATACATCAAATAAATAAATAAATCTTTTTTWAAAAAAATGAAAGTTTCTAGATATTTCAAGGAAGTTTTTGCACTAGTTGGGTTAATCACAACTGATGTCCTCTGCAGACACTACCACCTGATGCTTGGAAAATGGCAGGGAGCAAAATATATGTTCAAATGCAACTTCAAAGGAATTTGAGGATCTAGAAAGATGTCCCAGTGGTTAGGAGCCATGGCTGATCTAGCAGAGGTCACTTCTTCAGTTCCTAGCATCAACATGGAGAATCACAGCTGTCTGTAATGCCAGTAGGGATCAGATTGCATCTCTTGCCATCCACCAGCACCAGGTACTGGAGTGTTACACATGTATACATGAGAGCAGAGCACCCACATACTATTTATTAATTTGTATTAAGTTATTCCTTTCTATCCTAATTGCAGCTTCCTCTCCTGCCTTTCCACCCAAGCCCTCCCTTTCAGCATGCCCCTGTCCATCCTCCACTCTTCCTCCTCTCCTCAAAAAGAGGAGGGTTCCCAAAGATATCAACCAGTCTTAGCATATGGAGTTGCAGTAAGATTAGTCACATCTTTTATTGAGGCTTGACAGGGCTCAGTTAAGAAGAGATCCAAAGGCAGGCTAACATCCCTTAATATTCTATGGCTCCTGTTATATTTTCTAACATGGAAAAATGTATTTTTCTCTCAAAATTGGAGAGCCGATGTAACAATGTTATGGAAAATAGTAGTTTTAAGGCCTTGAAAATGACCAATTTCTTGACCAGTTTTCCCAAATGCAAAAAGAGAAAAATGACTACTATATTTTAATGAAGATATCAGCAAGTAATATTTTGATGGTTTTAATTAATGTTTCTAAATTTCTTTGTGGGCTTACTGCACAAAGATTTATTCATTTTTATTCTTTGATCCTCTTCTAGAGTCCAGACTTCATCCTTCTCCTAATCTGTCCCTCTTACTGCTTCTCATCCTATAACTCCTCCCCCCATCTCTAAGAGGATGTCCTAACCCACCATCACTACCCTACTCCATGGATCCTCAAGTCTCTGGAGGGTTATGTGCATCATCTCTCACTGAGGCCGGACCAGAAATTTTTAAGTTTATTATTTTTTTGTTAAAATTCTGATTTAAATATTTATGTTGTTATTTAGTCATTGCCTGTAAACTATTTGTAAATTTCTAAGCACCCCTAAGTATTTTGTGTTAATGATGCCAAACCCATAAACTTACATTTATTTGATGGTGTAGACATTATTACACAGGCAACTGAAAGAAATGAAATCCTAGACTCTGATTTTCAGAAACTAGATTTCCATAGAAATTCTTGCTATAAGAGGAGTGAAAATATATGCATCTAAGTTTGTTTGAATGGCAGTAAATATTAAATGATAGCAAACATCTTACAGTTGTGGTAAAGAGAATATATACAATCAACAAAATTTTAATAATGTATATTTACCCTTCTTTACACATCTGCTCTTTGGAACAACACTCTTGCACATTTTGTGAATGTGGGAACTAATACTTGAAAACAATATCATAGTTTGATAATTTTGTGTGTCAATTCATAGATCACATAACTTAGACAAGAATAACCACTATTTTAGAAGAAGAAATGATCAAACAGATATTCAGCACTCACACTAATACTTTGGATGTTCTGTGATTTCATCATTGCTTCTGTCACTAGTAGCTTCATTATGAGGAATACTGCTCATGTCTCTGACTCCTCTAAGATGAAGAGCAAGACCATTCAAATCCATGAGCACAGGAGTTCAGGGTGAGATCACTATGAAGAAAAAGGTTTTACCAAAGAGTTGAAATTTGTGCCTCTGGGAATGACATCAGAAAACCACTTAACTTATTCTCTCCCATCACTCTAAAGGCTCCTTTAGAAGTTGAAATATAGCCTTGTCTATTTTGGAGGCACTTTAATTAACCAATGATTCAATTTTATTCTTGTAAGTTGGAATCCAGTAAAGAAATAGAAGCCACATAAGTTAGACTAACAACGTGCCTTTAATGTGAGTAATTGTTAACATCTTATTAGAAAGCTAAAAAGGCAAACAAGAAATGCTGAGGTCTCATAAATTATTAAATGGCAGGAAGCAGATGATAACCCAGTACTGGGGGAGTAAAAGCCCAAGGTTAGAATTATCATCCTCTAGATTCTTAGAGAAAGAGTCTAATAAAACCAGGATTCTGGTTTCTCATAAAACATAATCAGGATGTCACTAAATACAGACTCTGTAGACCTCATATTCAACTCTGAGAAGGATGTCTCTAATGAAGCTGATTCTAGGATAACCGAAAAGACCATATCCTATAGTCTGTCAGGAGTCCTGGAGAGGAATGGAAATTCCTTGCCTGTCTTCCAGCCTTTGCCCTTCCTTCTGCATCCTCACTGCCAGGATTAGTACAAACAGAAACAAGATGCCAGAGGAGAAACATCCTTTTCCCTGTCTCCCTGACATATCACAAGCAAAATATGAAAGAGTTAGTTTGAGGAAAGTTCCTAAGTGGCACTTGTAGAAGCTTTTGTAATATGTATAGGGTCTTTTTAAAAAAGATTTACTTATTTATTATATGTAAGTATACTATAGCTGTCTTCAGACACCCCAGAAGAGGGCGTCTGATCTCATTAGGGATGGTTGTAAGCCACCATGTGGTTGCTGGGATTTGAACTCAGGACCTTCAGAAGAGCAGTGAGTGCTCTTAACTGCTGAGCCACCTCTCCAGCCCCTGTATAGCATCCTACATCTACACAGGATGCACTCCATTCATAAGGGTGCCTGAAACAGGATAATACCAAACTATACCCAGCCAGTTTTTGACCCTTCTGTAAGGAGCAATAATAAGATATAAACTATAAATTATTTGTGTTTAATAACAGACTAACAACAGTCAGTGTGTGTGTGTGTGTGTGTGTGTGTGTGTGTGTGTGTGTGTGTGTTAATGCTCAGACATGATGGTCCTCAATTGTAATCCTGCACGTGTACCCAGAAGATGCTCCACCATGTAATAAGGACACACACTCTACTATGTTCATAGCAGCCATATTTATAATAGCCAGAAACTAGAAACAACCCATATGGCCCTCAACAGAGGAATGGATACAGAATATGGGGTACATCTACACAATGGAATACTACTCAGCTATTAAAAACAATGACTTCACGAAATTCGCAGGCAAACGGATGGAACTTGAAAATATTCTGAGTGAGGTAACTCAGTCACAAAAGAACACACACACTCACTGGTAAGTGGATATTAGCCCAAAACTTCAGAATACCAAAGATTCAATTCACCACAGACCATATGAAGCCTAAGAAGAAGGAAAACCAAAATGTGAATGCTTCAGTGCTTCTTAGAAGGGTCAACAAAATAATCACAGGAGGAAATATGGAAACAAAGTATAGAGGCTGAAGGAAAGTACCATCCTGAGATTGCCCCACCTGGGGATCCATCCCACCATATACAGCGACTAAACCGGGATGCAATTGGGGATGGTGGGAAGTGCTTGCTGATGGAAGTCTGATATGGCTGTCTCCTGAGAGGCTCTGCCAGAGCCTGACAAACATGGAAGCAGATGCATGCAGCCAACCATTGGACTGAGCTCAGGAGTGGGGGGGGGGGGCAATGGAGGAGTTGGAGAAGGGACAGAAGAAGCTGAAGTGGTTTGCAGTGTCATGGCCTGAGCAACAGTGTTAACAGGCCAGATCTCCCAGAGTTCCTGGGATCTGGACCACCATCCAAAGAATACACATGAAGAGAACCATGGCTCTGGTCGTATATGTGACAGAGGATGGCCTTGTTGGACATCAGCAGGAGGAGAGGCCCTTGGGCCTGAGGGTGTTTGATGCCCCAGTGTAGGGAAATGCCAGGGCAGGAAGATGGGAATGGGAGAGTGGGTAGGGGAGCACCCTCATAGAGGCATGGGGAAGGGTCATGGGATAGGGGGTTCCCGAAGGGGAGACCTGGAAAGGGGAAACATTTGAAAAGTAAACAAAGAAAATATCCATTAATAATAATTAAAAGAAGAACCAGAGATAGAAAATTATTAGACATGTAGGAGGTATGTTAGTACTAGGTTATAACCCAAGAACTGCATGAGAAAGGGAATGCCACAATTCTAAGAATAGCTTTATTGGAGGTTATGAATGACATAAGACAGTCCCAGCTCCAATTACTCAATCATTTCTAGAAAAAAACATCTCTGCCTGAGGACTATAGGAGACTATGCACCTCAAACTGATTGGAGACACCTGGATATCTGTTTGGACTAACTAAACTAATCAGTTTCCCTCTCTGAGCATGTCACCCCAGTTCTGCCATAAGGCATTTCAAAGTGATGGTACCATTTTTTCTGGTACTCTTCTATTGGTTCCACAGAATATCTCTCTCTCTCTCTCTCTCTCTCTCTCTCTCTCTCTCTGTCTCTCTCTCTGTGTCTCTCCCTCTCTCTCTATCTCTTCCCCCCTTTCTCTGTCCCCTCCCCCTCTTTCCTCTCCCTCCCCCCTCTTCCTCTCCTCTTTTCTGTCCCTCTCCCTTTTCCTCTCCTCCTCCTTCCCCCTCTCCCTCCCCCTTTCCCTCTCCTCCTCCCTCCTTTCCTCCCTAATCTTGTGCTCCCTTTGGATTATGAATCTTTAATAAACTTCACTCTAAATCTCACCTTCTGTAGTTTGTGAATTTCATCCTTCACATACAGAAGACAAGAATCACAAAAGTACTGACTCAGAGCAACTCTGGTGGCCCTTGAGTTTTCTATTACTTTATCTTCCAGGAAAAGAAAGGTTTAGTCATTTTCAAAAACACCTCAACAGCATCCTCCACTACCCTCTATTTGATCAATGGAGGTGGGAGAATCAGAAATTCAGAACCAGCTTTGGCTCTGTAGTAAATTAAAACCAACGATGAATTGTGAGTCCCAGTCTCAAAACAAACAAGAATTATAAATTGAGTTGCCAATACTTCTACAGACTTTTCTTCAATATTTTTTACACCAAGATTGGCAAGCAACTGAATCCAAGTGAATTTAAAACCTAGGGTAGAAGAGAGTGTTATGGCTACAATCTGACCACACACAAGCACACACACACACACACACACACACACACACACACACACACACACACACAGTGGCAAATACAAATTGTCCTTGACCACGATAAAATCCACAATAAAAGCTACAAGAAAAGCCACAATAAAAACTACAATAAAGGCCTGTCTCCATCTTTAAACTATAGTCTAGATTCAGAATAAAATGTTCCCTGGAATAATGTGAAGGGAAAAAGACAACAAGAGGCATGGAATTAGACATTCCAACGACACAAAACTTTGGAGTTATTTGTTTGCCAAAGGAAAAATTAGTGTATAATATGAGACACAAACCATTATTTGAGATAAAGCTTTAGATAATAAGTGGGCTAAAGGAAATTATACCTATGGTTGGAATAAATAATACAGAGACAATTACTATTTACTGAGATATTAAGACATTCAAAGCTTTGAAAGAAGAATAACAAAATATTTACTATAGTCTTTATGTTTTAGAGCACATGACAACATGATTGCTGCATTAGAAAGACCTGTCAATAGCGGGATGGGGGAAAAATTATATGTGTGAGGGTTCATCTCAGAAACATGGTAATTGGAGAAGTTGACAGCAGTATTATAAGAGCATCCATTGCATCAGCATATTTACAGGGAAAACTGTGATATTAATATAAGGATCAGGAATGGTTTGCAAGACAGGATGAATCAAACTGATGACTCTTTAGAGCCTTAACATCATTTCTGGTAGGAAGACAATGCATCAGGGTGATGATGATAACCACTCTATATGCCTGCAGTTTCTTTCATGATTCTGACTTAGAAATTATTTTTAAAACTATTAAAGATTAAACATTTCCTTCATGTTTGTGGCTTCACAATGGTTCAATTACTCTGAAGTAAAACCTGCTTAGACACTAAATTTAGAGATYGCCATGAATCATAGAAGAAGGATTTTATAAGTCAAAACTTAACACTAATGCACGAGTAGTAAGAACAACTTTTTTTGCTTTATCTTAGCCAAGGTTAAGTAGCCAAAGAACAAGTAAGATTTAAAAACACATAATAATAATAGGGTCCTTCTACTTATTCACATTTGGGTCTGGTTATTCCCTTATAAACTCACCTGTTTCTTTTTCTTTCTCTTTGTATTTTTTTTCTAGAACTTTTAATATGAACTAAGCAACAGCTTTTAGATGAGATATGTAGTTAGATTATATAATTAATACATACCAATTTTGTATTAGCTTTAATTAACTCAACTCATGTTAGTGACATGTAGCATCAGATTGTGGAGTTATTAAAAATGCTATTATAATAACAACATAATTCAACTACTATTTTACTTTTAAGTTTACACTTGATCTCAAAGAGAAACTACTAAACAATTTGAAATAATTGTAATTGAAATAAATTCAATTTCTCAATTATATTTCTTAATAGTTTTTTCAATAAATATCAGTAGTGTTTAACATTTACATTACTGATCACCTATTTATATTAAACTATATAGACATTATTAAAAATTATTTTAACTTAGATATGTCAATATAACAACATTGTAAATTGAAGACACCTACATCTCTCAACCTATGTTGATGTGTCATCTATAGCTACAATGTCTTGGCCCTCTAAACTGCCAAGTTTAATCATAGTTTTTAAAGGCCCAGAAAAAATATTGAACTAATAAAGTAAATTATTAAGCTAATATAATTTGCATAGACCTTCTTAAGGAATAGATTTTAGAACCTAGTGATCATAAGTTTTGTTTTGTGTTGTTTGGCAGATTGATGTCTCTCCTCTTCATTTTAATCCTTTTTCTTGTTCTACTCCTTATCTGCCATAAAAAAAAATCCCTGGAAAATGTTACTTTAACCACAGCAATGTTGGAGACTAGAGAATAGTTCTGAGGTGTCTGAATATACCCTTGTGTCTGATTATAGAGAGTAGACTAGAAAAACTTTTGAAAGAATAGTTTATATGGCTACCTAGAGGGCACTGCCTTTTAATAAAAGGACAAACGGAGGTAAAGAAGTTTATTTTGAAATATTAACATATGGATTTGTTTCAGGGCATACACATAAGCACACAAAACACATACACACAAACACACACCACCACCATCATAATACATATCAAAATCTGAATTCTCATATATGATACATAAATGACATGATATGTGTATGTTACTGTGTGTTCATTGCATTTTTATTATTTATAACATCTACTAAAATGTAAATGTTTCATCAATATTTGTTGGAATACACTTAAAGGCATAATGATAACATAAAATTTTCTGTATACTTTTACTACAGATACAGTCATTTTTCCAAGATTATTTTGTCCCTCTTTGGTCTAACCCATGGGTACCTGCCCTATTAATATAGAAGCAACATTTCTGACATAAAAGATCATTTACCATCAAGTATAAACTATCAAAAATGCTGATGGAAATATATAGAGCTAAGAGGAGATGTTCAGTCCAGAAACTAGAATACAATGTTGGAATCATCAGTTTTCTATTTGCTAGGTGAACTCCGAGTGAAAAGTTGATTAAGAATGTGATCACAAAAAAAAAAAAAAAAAAAATGTAATCACTGCCGGGCGGTGGTGGCACACGCCTGTAATCCCAGCACTCGGGAGGCAGAGGCAGGTGGATTTCTGAGTTCGAGGCCAGCCTGGTTTACAGAGTAAGTTCCAGGACAGCCAGGACTATACAGAGAAACCCTGTCTTGAAAAACCAAAAAAAAACAAAAACAAAACAAAAAAAACCAATAAATTTCAAGAAGAGAGGCATCGAGTATGTTAAGCATAGCTAAGAGATGAAGTATGATCACTAGTAGAATGTGTGGTGTTGAACAAGGATAGCATCGATGACTTAACGAAAGAGCATTTTCTGAAGTAGAGATCCATAGAATAAAAACAAAGTCTAGACAAATAAAATGAGACAGGAAAACTATGAAAATGTGAATATTCATTTTGCTGCCTCTTCCACCTGTTTTATCAAACCTATCCCAGCAGTAGTTTAAAGACACAGAAAACAAAACAGGCCTTCTGAACAAACACCCACTAAAACCATTCATGGGCATACACATGGGCTGGCTATTCTTGATCTGGATACATGTCATTCCTGTAAAATTTTTGTAAATCCCATTTCTGACATTGTAATATTAGAAAGACTTATCTATCTTTGTTCTTTATGAGAATGAACTATTATTTATTAATATATCTACCTATGACACTTTTTATTCATTTTTCCATGAAAATATTTTTAGGCGACACTAGGAAATGCTTATATAATCCATATATTAGAGCTTCATTAAGATAGACAGAGCCATATCTCAGAGCAGCAAGGGGAACATATCTCAGAATGTACCTAACATTCCTGAAGGAAACAATACTCTGTCACCACTTTTCTCATCCATCATATTCAGACAAAAGGAAAAGTTAATGAAACTAGTACAATAGTCTCCATCTCTTGTCTGCTTTTATGAACATAGTTGGCTTTTATGTTTCCAACTCAAACAATGCTGTAGCATCTTTGGAGGATAGGTGCACAAGTTACCAGAGTAAAAATAAAATGTATAGAGTAATTTGCTAGAAGAATGCTTACACTTTGTTGAGTTTTCCTTGTGGAAACAGGGCCTTCTTGAATTTACATGATGCAGAATGATTAGACAATATTTTTAACGACTAGAAGATGCTGACGACTGCAGGTTCCCCTTCACTCCCTCAGGCTTTCTCCCTACTTCTGCTTTCCTCTAGATCCTCCCCACTCTGCTTCCCCTCAGAAAAGAGAAAGCCTACCAGGGATATCAATTAAACAAGGAGTAACAAGCTACAATATGACCAGGCACATACCATCACATCAAGGTTAGACAAGGCAACTCAGTAGGAAGAAAAGTGTTCTGGAATTAGGCAAATGTGTCAGGGACAGCCAGCGCTCCCTCTGTTAAGATTCCCACAAGGACACCAAGCTATTATGCTTTAACATATATAAAGAAGTTCTAGGTCAGACCCTCCAGGCGTCCTGATCTCTGTGATTCCCCATGAGTCCCAGTCACTTAATTCTGTGGACTTTATTCTCTTGCTGTGTTCCTGATGTGTCTGGTTCCACCAGTCCCCACCTCTGTAGGACTCCTGAAGCTCCACTTAATGTTTCCTGTGGTATTTTACATCTGCCATCAGTTGCTGGTTTCTTTGATGATGATTCTGCTAGGCTCTGATCTCAGAATAGTTTGTAGGCAGGACAAACTGAGGTGTAAAGTTTTGTGGTTGGATTGGTGTCCCAATCCTTCCACTTAAGACCTTGCTTTGGTACGAAGGGGTCTGATTCAGGCTCTGGGTCTTCCATTACTGGTAGTCTTTTCTAGGGTTCCTCTTGCAGATTCCATGGAGTTTCCATTGCAGTAGGTTTCTATCTGAACCTCCCCAAATCCCTAAGTGCAGTTATTTCTCTCCGTATTTTCCATGCCACCAGCCCCCACATTATTCCTCCTGTTTCCAACTCCATCTCCCCCAACTTTATCCACAAAATGTATTCTAACCCCTCAAACAAGGGAAATTCTTATATGCCCCTTAGACCCTCCTTGTTAGTAACCTCTCTAGGTCTGTGAACCATAGCATGATTGTCTTTTCTTTATCTCTTCAGGATGTCAAAGTCTTTCTTCCATCAAAATTGAACAGAATTTTACTTTTTTTATTTTTTATTGGATATATTCTTTATTTAAATTTCATTTCCCTTTTTCTGGTTCCCCACCCCACAAAGGTCCCATATGCCCTTTTCCCTCACCCTGTTCCCCCATCCTCCCCTTCCCACTTCCCTGTTCTGGTATTCTCCTGCACTGATGCATTGGCCTTTCCAGATCCAGGGTCCACTCCTTCCTTCTTCTCAGACATCATTTGGTATGTGGATTGTGTTCTCTGGTGTTCCAAGATTCTAGGCTAATATCCACTTATCAGTGAGTGTGGATACATTTGGATTCCTTTCAAGAAAGTGATGTGAATGTCAAAGAGCAGAAGAGTATAATAATAATTCCACCCTAGCTTTTCTCAAAACATACCAGTATGGCAGAAATTGTGATTAAAACATATAGACCTTAAAAATGATTTCATAATGAATAGAATCATTTGACAATATTGTCTCAGAAAATATAAAATAACATTTTCTCCTTTCACATGCATATGTTCTAAGTGTTTGGAAACTCTGGAAGAAATGATAAACTCCAAAGTAAAAATAACAGAAGCAGGGAAAAATAAATAACATAAATAATAAAGACATTTGACCAGCTCAGATATCATACCTAAATCCTAATAGCTATGGATCCCACTAAAGTGCTTCATCTATCTTGTTCTATGAGCACATCTCTCTACAGAAAGAAACAAAACCATGATGCCTGCTGTTCCTATTTGTAACATTATACTGTAGGTTCTAGTCAGTGAAATTAGGAAGGGCAAAAATCATTATATTAGAGCCAGAAATTAACACAATATCTCTTCACAGATGACACCATGCACAATCAACATTAAAACAAAAACCTTCCAATGGTTGGCTGAGAGCATCCACCACTCAGCCAAACATTGGAATGAGCACAGGGTCCCCAGTGGAGGAGTTAGAGAAAGTACTGAAAGAGATGAAGGGGTTTGCAACCTCATATGAAGAATAACAATATCAACCAACCAGACCCCCTAGCGCTCCCTGGGACTAAGCTAATAACCAATGAGTACACATGGAGGGACCCATGGCTATAGCTACACAGGTAGCAGAGGATGGCCTTGTTGGGCATCAATGGGAGGAGAGACCCTTGGTCCTGTGAAGGCTGGATAGATACCCCAGTGTATGATAATTCCAGGGCTGGGAGGGAGAGTGTTTTGGTGGGTGGATAGGGGAACACCCTCATAGAAGCAGGGGGAGGGGAAGGGGGTAGGGAATTTCCAGGGGGTGGAGAACCTCCGAGAAAGGGGATAACATTTGAAATGTAAATAAAAAAATATGCAATAAAAAATTACAAAAAGAAAACTTCGAGGTGATCAGCTCTAAACACACAAACATAGGAAAAACAGTATATTGGTTCAGTAGGTTGTGCCTCTTTGTGTGTGAGTGTGTGTGTGTGGGTGTGTATGTGCATGTGTGTTTGTGTATCTGTGTGTATCTGTGTCTTTGTGTCTGTGTGTGATGAATAATTAGATAAGATGAGCTCATAAATTGAATAACGAGTAGAGGAGGACACAAATCATTACAATAGAATCAGAAAAACCTAAAAAAATACAAATAGACTTAATGAAAGAAATGTGATACTTATATACTGAAATGATAAAATATGGTGGAAGAAAAATAAAGAAAACATATATATTTTAAAAGTACCCACATAAAATATGAAATAAATAATACCACTAAAGTTGGTTTGATGGCTTGAATGTTGTTTCTCAAAAACCCTGTAGCTAAATTTCTAAACATGATACCTCTTATAAAGAATCAGATTTATTCTAGTAATCAGTAAAGATTATCATACTTGGAATATGATGAGACCTAATCCTGTTTCTGATATCCTTATATAATGAGTAATGAGTAAAGAGAAAGAAGGCACAGAGGGAAACAATGAATTCCCAGGGAACATACCACCAGTAACAAATTTCAAAGCGGGATTTAAAACAAAAACCAGACAGAAGAGAAAGGACAGGGGAAGCAGAATTCCCCTCATCTCCAAGAGAATGAGCTAGTTTTTTCAATATCTGACCTCATGGTTCGACCACAAAATGGTAAGAAAATAAATGTTTCTAGGAAAACTCATGTTGGTACTTTGTAGGCATCCCACAAAACTAATACTCCCCAACAACTCCCCAATTTTACCTAAAGTTCCATGAAATGCTACTCTCTTAGCTGATTCTTTGCTGTCATTGAAAAGCTAGTCCCCTTCCCCCAAGATAAATGGCACTGAAAGATTAAATATAATGAAAACTACTTGAAATGGGGATAAAGGAACATGGAAAACATATTTTCCTAAACTTAAAAACATGTTTCAGAGTCATAGAAAATAAGATGGTGTGGTATAAGAATACATAAATATAAGGTGGTCCTTGGAATATTTGGCCAACTAATTTAATCAAATGTTTGATAATAATTAAATTGGGAAACATCAGTGCTTTCAAAACCTAGTGTTTAAAGACTGAGTGCTGTGTACAAACAAAAAAAAATATTGAACCTTTTCATTGTAATTTATATAAATAAAATAACTTCAAGTGGGTTGTGGAAATAAATGCAAAGAACTGTATCATGAAACTTGTGGACAGAAGGATAAGTGTGATGCTTTCTAAAACTCAGTTTGCTTGTTGACTTTGTATTTAATAACAAGATCACTAATTTCTAAAGGAAAGATGGGAGCACGTGAGTGCAAAGCAATGTCTGCTTCTCATACAGACACATCTCACAGGTTCTGATCACACAACTCTAATTTTCAAATGAATAAACACATCTGAATCCTTTTAGCTACCATTATAATACAATTTATTTTCATTTTGACATCTTTTTTTAAGCCATATGTATGCTGAGAGGTAAAGCTACATGGAAAATAATTTTGCAATTTTATTATCATATTAATAGCAATAAAGTGAAGCAAGTGGTTAAAATGAAAGTCAAAGGAAATGGAATGCTATATAATAGGTCTGACAAGGAACATTCCCTTTTAGTTTATAGGGACCTATTGCAATTTCAAATACACACACAACTTAAAAACTTACCATAGAATTTTACATGTCATCAAATAAAATATGAAAATGGTGAACAAACCTAAAAAATGTACCCAACGGCAGTGATCATTAGAGAAATTAAGAGAAAAATCATAAAGAAATGAGACTTCAAACACAGCATGAGTACATTGCAAACTACAGATAGATTCCAAGTGCTGGCATGCAGGTTGATAAACTTGTGTCTTCTAATGTTGCTGATGGGAATGTTGGGAAAGAAAGATGCTATAGATTTTTGGAAGGTTGTTACTTTGTTAAATAAGTTCATACAGTGTGACCATATATGATCAAGCAACTCCAGTGACAAGTGTTTGAACTGAATAGTCCTAACCCATATACTCCTCTTCTAGGTAAATAGATTTAATATAATCAACCCAAAAAGTTCCAAATTTCACACAACATAAAGTGTTGGCATGATGTTTACAAAGCTTCATAGTCTAAAGTATTTCAGAGTTAAGATTTTTAATAATGATCAATTAATAAAGTCTGAATGGATATTTGAAGATCCAGTATATTATGAAATCACAAGCATCTCAGATATGGCATACCAAAATATAAAATTAAGTTATTTAAAACATATTCCTAAAATGTAGTCATAACTGTATTAGTTAGATTACTTATAGTATTGCAAAGTAAAAATGGTGCAATATATACAAGCAAATAAACAGGTAAATTAAATATAGTATACCTATGTAGTGTAGTAAAAAATGAAGGTATGATTCTTGCTAGAGCCTATATAAACCCTGAAATAACTCCTAAAGTATTTGAACTCCAAGTCCATGTATTATGTGACTATATGTGCATAATATATAATCTATWTACAAAATCAGGTTTAAGAAACTCAGGAGACAGCAGGTGTGGGTGAGGATGTGGAGAACAAGGAACACTCCTCCACTGCTGGTGGGATTGCAAGATGGTACAATCACTCTGGAAAGTAGTCTGGCGGTTCCTCAGAAAACTGTGCATGACACTTCTGGAGGACCCTGCTATACCACTCCTGGGCATATACCCAGAGGATTCCCCAGCATGTAATAAGTATACATGCTCCACTATGTTCATAGCAGTCCTATTTATAATAGCAAGAAGCTGGAAAGAAACCAGATGTCCCTCAAGGGAGGAATGGATACAAAATTGTGGTATATATACACAATGGAGTACTATTTTGCCATTAGAAACAATGAATTCATGAAATTCTTAGACAAATGGATGGAGCTGGAGAACATCATCCTAAGTGAGGTAACCCAGTCYCAAAAGAATACACATGGTATACACTCACTGATAAGCGGATATTAGCCTAGAAGCTTGGAATACCCACAACATAATCCACATATCAAATGATGTCCAAGAAGAAGAAAGGCTCCTGGTTCTGGAAAGGCTCAGTGCAGCATTGTAGAGGCATACCAGAACAGGGAAGTGGGAAGGGGTGAATGGGGGAACAGGGGGAAGGAAGAGGGCTTATGGGACTTTTAGAGAGGGGGGATCCAGGAAAGTAGAAATCATTTGAAATGTAAATAAAGAATATATCGAATAAAAAATCCGTTAAAAAAGATCTGAATTAAAATTGATATTGGCTAGAAGGACAGAACTAGAAATGGCTGCTATTTCATGTATAGTTTTAAATTTGAATCATGAACATATTCTACAATTAGTAGTGATAGCTGTTCAAATCTATTAAAAAGAGTTATGCCTGCTCAGTCTTCTGGGTCACACTCAGCTACCCAGGGCAGCATGCTGAACCCAGACATCCATTGCCTGGCCTCTTCTCTACCCAACTTCACCAGTCCTACAACACCAGAACCATACATCTTAGATTCCTTTCCCCCTACACCAATTTCCAGCCACCATGTTCCCATGACCACACCCAGCTCCTGGGAAACTTGCATTTTCCCCTGAAATCCATTGTTTAACCAAAGGCTACCCACCCGAGGCCTATTGCACCAGAAAAATCTAGGTTAGGCTGTCTTCTCAATACAGGCTACAGCAAGAATATCTAGGGAACACAAGATGGGTACCGACCAGTGTAAGAACAAAATCATCAAAAGCCATTGCAATATGGAAACTTCAGTGCAGAGTGATCTGACTACAGCAAGCTCCAGGAATACTAGTACAACCAAAGCACAGGATATGATATTAAATCCAATCTTATAAAGATGATACAGGCCTTTAAAGAGGAAACAACTGTATCCCTTAAGGCAATGTAGGAAAATACAATCAACCACATAGAGGCTTTTAAGGAAAAACTAATGAATCGTTTTATTATTTTTTATTGGATATATTCTTTATTTACATTTCATTTCCCTTTTTCTGGTTTCCCCACACCCCAGATGTCCCATATGTCTTTTTCCCTCCCCTGGTTCCCCCATTCACCCCTTCCCACTTCCCTGTTCTGGTATTACCCTGCACTGCTGCATTGGGCCTTTCCAGAACCTGGGTCCACTTTTTCTTTCTTGTCGGAGAGCATTTGATAGGTGGATTGTGTCTATGGTGTTCCAAGATTCTAGGCTAACATCCACTTATCAGTGAGTGCATGCCATGTGTATTTTTTTGACTGGGTTACTTCACTCAGTATGATGCTCTAAAGAAATACAGGAAAATACAACTGAACAGCTAAAGGAAATGAAGTCAGAACCTGAAAATTGACAGAGAAACAAAAAAAAACTTAAGCTGAGATAATCCTGGAGACAGAAAACCTAGTTAAGAGAACAGGAACAACAGACACAGGCATAAACAATAGAATACAAGAGATGGTAAAGACAATCTCAGGCATAAACAATGCAACAGAAGAAATCAATCTATTCATGAAGGAAAATACTGAATTAAAATATTCCTGACATAAAGCATCCAGGAAATCTTGAATACATAACTTAAGAATAATAGAGATAAAAGAAGGTAAAGATTCCCAGCTTAAATGACCAGAAAATATTTTAAACAAAATCATAAAAGTAAATCTTCCCAACCTAAAGAAAGAGATGCCTATAAACATTCAAGACTCTTAACAGCATACCAATTAGACTGGACAAGAAAAGAAAATCTCCCCACCACATAATAATCAAAACACTAAATCTATATATAAAGAAAGAATATTAAAAGCTGCAAGCATAAAGGGCTTAGTAATAATACCCAATGGCAGATGTATCAGAATAACACCCATCACTCAAAAGAGATTCTAAAAGCTAGAAGTGCCTGGACAAATTTCTTGTAGTCTTTAGGAAACCACAGATGGCAACTTAGAACACTATATCTAGCAATACTCCAAATATCCATAGATGGAGAAAATAAAGATATTAAAATAAAAAACCTAATTTAAGCAATATCAATCCACTACAATCTATATCCACTATAATCTAGCCCTTCAGAAAATACAATTAGGAACTCTCCCTCACCCAAGAAAGATAACAACACACAAGAAAACAAAACAAATAACAGCAAAAACAAAATAGGGGAAAACAAACAAAGACACAACACACACACACACACACACACACACACACACACACACACACACCACTAACGTCAAAATAACAGAAATCAAAAAACCAATGGTTCTTAATATCTTTAAAATCAATGGAGTCAATTCCCCAATAAAGACACATGCAAACAGAATGGATGCCAAAACAGGATCCATCATTTTGTCGCATACAAAAAACACATCTCAGTAAGAAAGAAAGCCATTACCTCAGAATAAAAGGGTAGAAAAAATCTTTTCCAAACAAACAGACGCAATAAGCAAGCTGGAGTAGCCATTATAATGTCTAATATAATAGAATCTGAACCAAAAGAAATCAAGAGAGATGGGGGAGAATATCTTATACACATCAAAAAACCATCCACCAAGATGACATCTCAAGACTGAACATCCATGCCCCAAATGCAAGAGCACTGACATTTGTAAAAGAAATAGTACTAAAGCTTAAATTGCACATTGAACCACACATGTTAACAGTGGGAGATTCAATAGACTAGTCTCACAGTTGGACAGGTCATCAAGACAAAAAGTAATTAGATATAATCAAAATACCTGGCAACATGTAGTGAATGGACCTAACAGATTTCTATAGAATATATCACCCAAAAGAACTTCTGGTGGTATCACCATAGCTGATTTTTTAAAAAATGCATGGTATTTGTATATGAACAGACAGATTAATCATTGGAATCAAACTGAAGATCCTAAAATAAGGACACACACACACACACACACACACACACACACACACACACACCTATGTATACTTGAGTTTTGATAAAGAAGGCAAAACCATAATATGGAAAAAGATGAATCTTCAAAAGTGGTGCTGGTCTAACTGGATTCAGCATGTAGAAGACTGCAAATAGATCCATATCTATCACGATGCACAAAACTCGAGTTCAAGTGGAACCAATACCTCAAAGTAAAACCAGATACACTAAATAGAACAGAAATTGGAGAATAGCCTTGAACTCATTGGTATAAGAGACAACTTCCAGAACAAAAAAAAAAAAAAAAATCCATAGCTCAGGCACTAAGGTCAACAATAAATGGGACCTCATGAAACTCAAAAGCTCCTGTGGTAATGGACATTGAAAACAGGACACAATAGCAGCCTACAAATTGGGAAAAGGTCTTTACCAACCCTACATCTGACAGAGGACTAATATCCAAATACAAAAAGAACTCAAGAAGTTAGATATTAAAAAACTACATAAACTAATCAATAATGGTAAAGAGTTAAACAGAGAATTCTCATGATAAGATTCTTGAATGGCTGAGAAATACTTAAAGAAATGTTTAATATCATTACTCATCAGGGAAAGGCAAATCAAAATGACCCTGAGATTGCATATTATACCAAATGGCTAAGATAAAAATCTCAAGTGACAGCACATGATTATGAGGATGTGCAGCAATGGGAATACTAAAGAAAACAATCTAGTGGTTTCTCAGAAAATTGGGAATAGGTCTTCCTAAAGACCCAATTATACTGCTCCTGGGCATATATCCAAAAGATGTTCCATCATATCACAAGGACACATACTCCACTATATTCATAACATTTTTAATTGTTGTTGCTAGAAACTAGAAACAACCCAGATGCCTCTCAACAGAAGAATGAATAAAGAAAATATGGTTCATTTAAACAATGAAATACCACTCTGCTATTAAAAACAGTGACATCATGAGTTTGTAGGCAAATGGATGGGCCTGGAATATATCACCTTGCATGAGGTAATCCATAACCAAAAGAATGTGTATGGTATGTAATCACTTGTGAGTGGATATTAGCCATAAAGTACAGGATATCCAGGTTACACTTCATAGACCCACTAAACTAAACAAGAAGTGAGGTCCAAGCACAGATGCTTGAATATGATGCTTGAATTTCACCTGGAATGGGGAATAAAATACTCAGAGGAGGCAGGTGGAGGGAGGAAACTGGGTGGGAGAAGTGGTGGAGAGGACAGTTGGGGGTGGGAGGAGCTTCATGATCAGGTGTGAGGAGAAACAGGAGAGACAGGAAGAGGACCATGAGAATTAATGGAAATCCTTGGGTGGTGGGTATGTGCCTGACTTCTCAAGGACAAGACAGAGACTTTGGAATGGGGAAGGCTACCAGGAGTCTATAGGGGGACTTTAGCTGAGGTTCATAGCATTGGAAATATGAAACCTATAGTCATCACTTCCTGTGGCAGGCAGGACCCCCAGTTGAGGGATAAGGACACCAAACCAAAACCTTTGGCCCAAAATTTGTCCTGCTTACAAGAAATACAGACACAAAGTTGGAACAGAGATTGAGGGAATGGACAATTAATAACTGGCCCAACTTGAGACCCATCCCATGGGAAAGCACCAATCACTGACACTATTAACGACACTCTGTTATACTTGCAGACAGGGCACTTGTATAATTGTCCTCTAAGTCATTCTACCTAGTAACTGACTGAAACAGCCCAACAGTAGATAGAGTTTTGGGGAAGGGATTATAGAAGAGTTGGGGGAAAACAGAGTTACAGAAGGGATAGGAACTGCACAGGAAATCCAACATCGTCAAATAACCAGGACCCTTGGGCACTGTCCGAGACTGAACCTCCCATCAAAGAGTATTCAAGGGCTGGTCCTAGACCCCCATCAACAAGTAGCAGATGTGTAGCTTGTTCTTCCTGTGCATCCTTCAGCGTATTGAGTAGGATTTTTCTCTAAAGCTGTTATCTCTCTGTGGATCCCATTCCCCTAACTGGATTGCCTTGTCTGGCCTCAGGGTGAACAAAAGCACCAAGTCCTAGAGAGAATTGATGAGCTTGGATGAAGATGCTCAGGGAGCCATTTACCTTCTCAGAGAAGAAGTAGAGAATGGGATAGGGGAAAGACATATGTGAGGTGGCTACTCAGAGGGAGGGCAGCAATAAGATGTACTGTGAATAAATAATTAAGTTAATGGGAAAAAAGAAGTGTTCACCCTCCACAGTCATCAGGGAAATGCATATTAAAACAACCCGGAGATTGCAACTTATACCTGTCAAAATGGCTATGTTCAAAAATCTCAAATAAGAGTACAAGCTGGCTAGAATGTGGAGAAAGGGAAACACTCATCCATTGCTTGTGGTCATAAAAAGTTGTCCCTGTTTTTTGGAAATAGGTTTGGTGGGTCCTTAGAAAATTAGCAACAGTTCTACCCCAGGACCCATCTATACTGCTGCTTGGCATATACCCAAAAGATACCCAACCATACCATAGCAACTATGTTCATGGCAACTTTAGTCACAGTAACCTGTAACTGAAACCAAACTAGATGCCCTCCAATGCAAAATGAATAAAAATATGTAGAACACAACAGAATACTATGTAGCTACAAAGATATCACTTCTTGTGTTATAAATGTGTATCACTATTCTTAATATTGTCAAGTTTCACTCAAGGGTGGAACTTGATGATGTCATTCTGAGTGAGGTAAACCAGAGCCAGAAAGACACACATAGTCTATATTCACTAATAAATGAATACGGGCCTTAAAATGCAGAAAAAACTGTGCTACTATACACAGACCCAAATAAGGAGGGCCCAAGTGAGGATAGTGTGAATCTCACTCAGACTGGGAAACAAAATAGTCATGGGAAGATTGGTCATAAGAGGGAACAGGGTGGAAGAGGGGATGATACATATACAGCTGAATCAGGTTTGGGGAAAGGGGATACTGTGGTGGGGCAGGCATATAGAATGGAATAGATCAGGGACATCTCTAGGAGTAGCTGAAAATCTAGAAGAGTGGAGGCTATAGGGAATCTATGGGGGGGCAGGGGCTGATTCTAGCTGTGATTCCAAACAGCAGTAGTGGATATAGAGAATGAAATGGTCATAACCTATAACCAGGCAGGACTCCCAGTGGAGGGAAAGGGATATTAACCCACCCACAAAACCTTCAATCCAAAATTTGCCTGCAAGATGTGGAGGTATAAAGATGAAGCAGAGACGGAGTGAACAGCCAACCAATGACTGCCCCAACTTGAGATCTAACCCATGAGAGAGAGCCAACCCCTGACACTATTAATCACATTGTGCTATACATGCAGACAGAAACCTAGTATAAAGTTCTAGTGAGAGGCTTCCTCCAGCAGCAGATAGAGGTAGATGCTAAGACCCACAGCCAAACACCAGGTGGAGCTCAGGAAGTCTTGTGGAAGTGTAGAGGATAGAATTGAACAAGCCAGTGGAGCCAAGGAAGCCACACATTCACAAAACAAAGGCATGCAGATTCAAGTAATCTGGGCCCATGGGGGAGGAAAGATTGAACCATCAACCTTTACCATTAATAGCAGATGTGTAGCTTGGTCTTCATGTGGGTCCCCTAACAATTGGAGTAGGGCACTTAGAATCTGTTTCCTGCCATTGGATCCCCTACTCTTACCTGGACTGCCTGGTTGAGCCTCAGCGGGAGAGGATTCGCTTAGTCCTGCTGGGACTAGATATCCCAGGTTGGGGTGTTACCCAAGGGAGGCTTCCCCTCTCTGAGGAGAAGAAAAGTGGGTAATGGGGGATGGATTTGTAAGGGAGAGATTGGGGGAGAGGAAGAAGGGGGATGCGATTGAGATATAAAATGAATAAAAAAATAAATCATGGAAAAAAAGACATTCTGAATTATAGTTAAACAATCTACTGACCTAAGCTTTCATACGGTAGCACTTGCCTATAATCCCCACAGAGAGGAGGCTGAGCCAGGGCTGTGAGTGTTAAACTAGCTTTGGCTGCATAGTGAAACCCTGTCTCAAAAACCAAACCAAACAAACCAAAAGTAGCAAAATGAAACAGTGATAACAACAATGTTACTCTACTTCAAATTGAGTACTACTCTAGACATATGAAATCAGTCTTTAGAAATCTGGGTATGTGTTAACTTTCAAACACCTCATGAAATAAAAACAGAGGCAGACTAGAAACCCATTTCTCATACAGATACATATTGCTCTGAACAACCCAGCTGTTGAGGGCATCTTCCTATAATGAGATTGGTTTCTACTTCAGGAGAAGTGTTATAAATGTGTAACCTCATTGAATTATTCAGGATCACACCATCATTGCTGCATTATTTTTCACTTTACCTTACTTTATAATATCTATTCTATTTTGTATAAGTGCTATTACAGTATACATTGTAATCATGTAATACTAAAATTAAACAAAAACTCTCTATTATTAGTCATTAGTATTTTCATAATACAGATAACAGTAAAATTAAAATCTCATCATACAGATTTTTGTACACATTGAGATCCCTGTTCCTTTAAAAAGTGGATCTGTTTGCTGGACAAAGTAGAGGAATGGTTTTTACAGCAAAACTACCATTAATGCATAAGCCATTGGTGTTTGAATGTTTGACCACCACTCTTAAATTTATTCAGTCATCATTGTAACTATCCCTCTATGTTTGTGTCTGGGGGTGGTTATAAGTTTAACTTTGTTCCATGATCAACATCCCGCTGTTTCTTTCATTTTTGTCTACAAAGCAATGGGCGGAGGCCCTCTCCCAAGGTAATATACCCAGTGCCAGATGAAAATATGCAGCCACAATCTAGATGGGCAGAACTCCAGAAGAATTTTAGGAGCATCTGTTTACAGCAAGTATTCCCAGCTGAACTTTCAATACTAAATATTACACTCAAAATGTCTTCATCAACGGGTCACATAAAGTCTATTGGATATACACTGTGGCCTTCAAAGCATACCTCTTTGTAGAATGTTGAAGACTTTAAATGTTGGTTTTCCTCATAAAGGATTCCTTTTCTTTTTATTCCCACCATTAGCTTTGCCCTTCTTTTTCAGTTTTCATTACATGTGCATTGCATGTAATTGCTTGTATATGCAATGTGTATATATATATATATATGTATGTATACACACACATTATATATATATACATATATATATTTATGATTCACTTACCTCTTTTCCATACAATCATTTCAGGTTAGTAACCCAGCAGGCATTCTTGAATTCCTCACATCATGTTCATAATTCTTAACAATTTTGTCATTAGAGAAATGCAAGTCAAAACAACCCTGAGATTTCACCTCACACAAATCAAAATGGCTAAGATTAAAAACTCAGGAGACAGCAGATGTTGGCGAGGATGTGGAGAAAGAGGAABACTCCTACACTGCTGGTGGGACTGCAAGCTGGTACAGCCACTCTGGAAATCAGCCTGGCGGTTCCTCAGAAAACTGGACACGATACTTCCGGAGGACCCAGCCATACCACTCCTGGGCATATATCCAGAAGACTCCCCAGGATGCAATAAGGATACATGCTCCACAATGTTCATAGCAGCCTTATTTATAATAGCCAGAAACTGGAAAGAACCCAGGTGTCCCTCAATGGAAGAATGGATACAAAAAATGTGGTATATATACACAATGGAGTACTATTCAGCCATTAGAAACAATGAATTCCCAAAATTCTTAGAGAAATGGATGGAGCTGGAGAGCATCATACTGAGTGAAGTAACCCAGTCTCAAAAGAATACCCAAGGCATGCACTCACTGATAAGTGGATATTAGCCTAGAATCTTGGAACACCAAAGACACAATCCACCTTCTTGTCCGTCAAGAAGGAAAGAGTGGACCCAGGTTCTGGAAAGGCCCAATGCAGCAGTGTATGGGAACACCAAAACAGGGAAGTGGGAAGGGGTGAATAGGGGAACAGGGGGAGGGAAAAAGACATGGGACATTGGGGGTGTGCGGGGAAACCAGGAAAAGGGAAATGAAATGTAAATAAAGAATATATCCAAGAAAAAAAGTAAAAAACCAATTTTTGTCAAAGAGTTTTATGGGATCTCTAACAAATTCGTAAGCCTTTCAATAAATAACTTTTGCCGGCATGTAAATGAATGACTAACCACTTAAGTACTATTCTTCCCCCCATTTTTAAAATTTTTAATAGGTATCRAAGCATTAAATTAAATATTAAATTCTAGGAAGAGAATCACAGAATTTGTKATTAAAAGTGGTTAAAAGGGTTTGTGGGTAAGTAAGTTGGAGAAAGGGAAACATAAAACTCCCAATGACCTCAAACATATACGAAGTCCCATCCTTTCTCATCTATCATGCAGGATATGAGCAAGTCTTTTGTTGAAATATAAGTGATCTGGAAGGTTTCACTGCATAGGAAGATGTTGGCGTAGACTCAGTCACATGGGCACACATAAATAAATATGCACTGTTACTCTTTCATCCATTTGCAATGTGCACTAGTACTTACATGTCCTTGAAGAACAGCCCATGTTCATAATGAGAAGAGCCTGCCTTGTTTATGTACTGCCTTTTTATATGAGGATAAAGTAAATGGAAAATAATATGCAATACTCTAACAATAAAGATAATAACAAAATAATGGAAAATAATGAGGAAGGAATGAGGCAACAGAACAGCAGTGCATAGGAAACACCCCTTACCCCTTCCACCCTGGGTAGTATGTGACAGAACAAAATAAAGGGTATTTCTAAATGTGCTTTTGACTGTCTAAGAAGTTCATGTCTTCTTGTTAAACCACTATACTTTTAACTGTATAGAGAAGCTGAAACAAATACCGACTGTACACAGGAAAAAATGTAAATTGTTACCAGACTATATGTTGATCATTAACTGTGTTTTTGCAATAAGATAAAAGTTTTAAAATACCACAAAAAGCACTGTATCGTTGCAAACAGAAACAGAGGCAGCTTAAGCATCAGAATGAAATCTTTCCAAATGTCATGGGAACATCGTTGAGAGAATTGTGAGACAGATAATATTAGCAGAGTGATGACTAACATTTCATACATTCTTCTGGGAGTATTTTTACTCACCAGTCCCATGAGAAGGCACTGAAAACAGTTTATGAAATAATCAACAATTTACTCAACAGCCATAAAATCAGTATAAAATTTGACGTTCAAGGCAAGTGTGTTTTTGGTAATATGTGTTTATACGCTAGAGATCAAAACAGCATTTTAACATTGGAATACTATGATTCCATTGTAAAATATTTTCTTAAAAGCACTGTTGGTTGTATGAGCACACATTCACTTTTCCATATTCTTTCATATCCCAAAGCATTTTATTTCAATAAAAGAAATCCACATTGTGGGCAGAAGAAATACAAACAGCAAAATGTGATGACCCTAAAGAATGGGTTTGAAAGTTGAAAAAAAAATCAAAGACAGTAAAAATGCTCTTATTAGTGAGGTTCTAGAATCCAGCTGTAATATACATCACAAGGCCAAGGATAGAAAGGATGACCAAGCACAATGAAAAGGATTCAAATGGAAGTTTTATTGGATGGCACCTAGCAGCCTCAGGGTGATCAGAAGGCTCTGTTTGATTTTCCAATTTGTCTAAGTCAGATCACGAACCTACTTGATTTAATATTTTATAATTGCTATCATATTAAAATGGATTTTATGTCACCTCTTGAAATGGTCATGAAACATGTTGTTATAGTAAAGAAAGGGTCTAGAAAACAGAGCATAGAACCTAACATCCCTGTGACAATTACTATCTTAGAAGAACAAAATTAATTAAGTGTTGTATTGTTTTCGTACCTTCAAATCATCTCCTTAATTCATATGGATTAATAAATACATTTTAAAATACTTTAGAAATAAAATCGATCTGATTTATACAGCAAGTTTAAATAAAAACTTAGAGGAAAGAAGTTTAAGAAAACACTAACAAAAACTGTACTACAACTGTCTGGAATGGTCAAAGTTCAAATATGCTTATGTTTAAACCATCAGTTAAAATGTTACAATGTTTTGAACAGCTAATGTAAATCATCCTCAAAACAAAGTAAATTGTATATGAAATCAAGTTCATAATTGGAAAATAGCATATATTTTAAGAAGCTGATATGTAACCACAACCCACCTACTCTCAAATATGCAAATATGGTTTACATAGAAGAAAAATGGATTCTTTCCTAATGACATAGATAAATTCATTTAAATTTTAACTTACTCCTATCCATGGAGGGAAGTGAATCCCCAGAAGCCAGGAAGAATTAAAACAATTACAAATGTTAAGTGTTTCACAGAGTTGTTAGAATTTAGAATTAATGAATGGAGAGCTATAATGAAAATTGTGGTTTGTTTAATTATTGAATGAAAATAAATATGAAATTTAAATACAATTATAAATACCAAAATATTTCTGGTTTGTGTCATCTAAAATGGTTCATATATGTACCTGATTTTTAAATTGTATTGAGCTTATAATATTTAAAATGATTGTTTCCTTTAAGAAAATAATTTCAAAATATACAAACATCTCAGTTATAAGGGATTTTGTAATACTTCTATCATATAAAACAAATGTTCTGCTACTTTTAAGATCAAAATATTTGCATGACTTTAAGTGGTGCAAGGTAAGGTATTTGGCTTTTTGTTTGTTTTGTTTTGTGTTTGTTTGTTGTTTAGTGAAAGCAAACAGTCTCCTAGGATTCCTTTCAGTGTTTGCTTAAACCTTCCCTTTCACAATGCATGCTACACAAATCCAATATATCTTACTTTCTCACTGAACCAAGAAGAACGGCTAGTTGGAGGAATAGGCAAGTACATCAGTGTCTTAGCTTCATTCCCGAGGTAGTGATGAGAGACACAAAGAAATAGCACTGAACAGAGACAGGGCACTCAGGCACAGGAGGTTGTTCGTTTCCACTAAAGCTTCTCTTTAGACTAGTCACCTAAGCTTTGACTCTGAATTTGTGCAATTAGTGACTAGAAAAAAAGAATCTATTGCAATGTTTCCAGTTGAACTAATAAGTATCAATTACTGAAAAATAAAATACCATCACATACCACTGCTTGACTTAAGACTCTGCCGTATAGCCTTGCTTCTTAATAAACCTACAAAGTAATTTGTAACATATGCAGTTACATATGCATGTACTCAGATTTGGGTGGTTGTTACAATTTTAACTACATACTTTGGCTTGCTAGCCCCATGAAAATATAAGCTTTTGGGTAATGTACAAAGCTTACAGATTAAATATTGCCAGGAGTTAATGATTAGCTGCTTAAAAGAATGTATTTACGCATGTGTGTACAGATATACATACACACACACATACATACACACATAAATTAAAATCAGAAACATGAGTTAAAATGGATTTATGGAAATCTCTAAATGGAAATAAAGACTCAGAAGGGTTTGTCTAACTACAGTTACAGAGAGCAATGGACTAGTTATGAATATTGGAGCCCTTAATATTGAGCAGGAGTTACTACATCAAATGCCACCCAGGATTACTTTCTTATGTTTACATTACAGACTATTCGTGTCTGAATACAAATAAGTTTCAGTGATTCATTGAGGTCTTAACTACAGTTCAAGAATGAAAAGGCATGATATCAGACTAGAGATTTGGCGGAATGATTAAGAATACTTGTTCTTGCAAAGGACCTTTGCTCCGTTCCTGCATCCCTGTGGCGTTCACTGTCTCTTCAATTCTTGGGATTCCAAAGCCTTTCTTTGACCTAAATTGGTACAAGGTATGCATGTGGTTTACAAATATACATGCAACAATAGCCCAGATACACATATAATAAAACAACTCTTTAAAAGACTTGAGAAACATTTGAAATTTACCATAGTATTCACAGGACAAAGATAAGCCAGTCTGTGATTTTAGCAGAATTCGTGAGTCAACATTCTTGACCTTTACTCTTTTCTTTTAACCACTAAGAAATATACTCCTTAGGAATGCAGCATCAAGATGTCTTCTCCCAAATATGTTCACAGAAAAGGGCACTAGCRGTTTTTCTATAGAKCAGCATCCAATATCCAGTGCCTGAACCACATACAATTTAAATTGTAGCAAGGAAAAGTAAGCTGTGTGAACAGGAACCAGGAGACAGGCTGTGCTCTATGTTTCCTGCTCATATGTTGTCTCAGCTGTTTTTTGCTTTACAGTTTCAGCTGAAGAATGTCCATTTATCACGTAATGCTAATCAGTTATCATTCTGCACCACATTTTGTACAAAACAGTGCTGGGAAGTCTGTTCTGTTCTGTTGATGGATAGCCAGAATGGGACAGCGCATAACCAAAAAAGGCATAAATACTCACAGATGTCTGGTCATACAGATGAGTTAAAATCAAAGAAAATTAGAGGCGGATAAGACAGACGTGATCATAGAGCACATCAGGGAAGTGTTAACTTGCTTTTTTTCTTCACCTTTCTCATCCAAATGGACTTTCTTCTCATTAAAATAAATATTCAAAAGCAGAAGGTCTTCATTTGTTTCTTTAAACTGGTATTCTTTTTTTCTCCGAATGTAAACCTCCCATCATGAAGACAAAAAGCAGAAATTGTGTTTATTACCAAAGACACACAAAATGCTGTCCAAGTCGAAATCAGAGCATATGGTGCAAATTCCACTACTCATGCTCTCCAGCACCCTCCTCCTACCCCTCACCCCTCTATTGTTCTGGCTTGAGTAATTTGTTTATATTTCTTTATTGAAGAATCATTTAATGAAAGCCATTTTTTTGCTGCACAAAAGTAACTGGCTAGCTGAAAATAAGGCAAACATTTTATTGTTTAACTCTTCCACGATTTCGTGTAATTCTTCAGGTGCCATCTGATTGTTTCATCTCTTATATATGAATCATTTACTGCTGGAAATTAACTGTTTCACATTCAGTTGCACCTATATCAGTCTTTTCTCTGGGTTTGCCAGTGCTATCTTCTCACATTGAAAACCATGCCCACCCACAGAAAATAGTGCCAATTGAATAGACACAGACACAGCTTAATATCTTACATTATTTCATGAAGATGCTCAAATGACCAATGCTATTTTCTTTTGTGTCCCATTAACATATATAAAAGTAGTGCTACCAAATGATCTCTTTTTTCTTCCTAGTAACCGTCTTCTCACTTTGTCTCAAAATGCAAAATAAAAAAATAGTATTTTGAAGTAAGATAACTTTAAAGTATAAATATTTGCTTAACAACCGTTAGAGATAATAAGTCTTTGAGTACAAGGGTGATAGAGAGAATGAGCCAGTACTTAGTATTAGGAAATCTTTGCAGATAGGAGATAGAACACATTTTTAAAGGTAGTTTGGTTACTTTCACAGATTTGAGGAACTAAATGATGATTATCTCAAAGAAGTCCAAAATTAATAATTCACTTCAAATTGTCATCCGAAGTCAATTTCTAGCATTGATTTTAGAATATGATTTTCTGCAATTTATTTTATCTGGAATTTCTAGATGAAAACTGACTTTAATATATATTTTTATAGACATATGTATGTATATAAAATATACATATATCATATGTATATTTTTCCAAAATTGAAAAAAAAAGTGCTGTTGTATCACAAAGTAGACAATAAAAAGCATCACTTGTATACTATTCTTGCATACATAACCACGAATACAATTGTTTATTCTTGAAACAAAACCAAATTTTTCATCATTTGTTAGAACTTTCACATGACTTGGCACATGGAGATCATTCTCTCTTCAAATCTGAATATTAAAATAGTTATGAGAACATTGGGATTTGTAAATGATGATGGAATATTCTCCCTGGTCAGTAACATGTGAAAAAATAATATGCCCAGAGATAAACATACAAATGGAAAACCAGCCATAAAATTGTAATCTTAAAAGTCACTTTTCAAAGACTATACATAATCATTAAATAAGTTACTTGCATTTCAGTTTAAGACAAAGTTTCTTGGATCAATTATTTTTAAGTTATCTTATTCAACACATGACTTTTCAACAAGTCTTCTATGTAAAGGCTTTGCTAACATGAAAATGTGGTTCTAGAACATCAGAACTCTAAAACCACAGGAATTAATTTCAGCATGATTAAAAATGTAGACAACATTTTTCCATTCACTGTCTTTCATTCACTGTCTTCCATTCAACTAAGAATAGGATTGTGGTAAGCTGTAACATAAATTCGAGATAAATATTAATTCAGTAATCCTGGACCTATCTCCAAAAAGGACTAGCAGTATCCATTTCTATGCAAAAAAGGAAATGCTACTAAATACATGTGCCACAAAACCGATAGAGAAAAACATAAGTCCCATGCTATACTGCAGCATTCTTTATTGTTTTAACAAACATGTTAAGTATATTAATAACCATATATATATATATATATATTTATATGTATACACACGCACACACACACATATATATACATATACATATAATATTCAAGGAATACTCACAGTGTGGCAGGTTTCTGTAGTAGCTGTATTAATTAGAATAGAATACAATAAATGTGGGAAGAATGCAAACAAGAAATAAAAATTTCACTTCCTTTGCACCACAGGAAATGAAAGTGACATGTTTTCTGGAAACACAAAAGGTGGAAAGTGCCTCTTTATTTCCAACAGTTCTTTTTCTATTGGATATATTCTTTATTTACATTTCATTTCCCCTTTTCCTGGTTTCCCCGCCCCCCCAATGTCCCATATGTCTTTTTCCCTCCCCTCCCCCCC
>BDUI01012386.1:8268-18406 GCA_002335545.1 Apodemus speciosus
AAGATAGGAAATTATTCGTACCAAGCCCGGTTGCATAAGCCTATAATCCACACACTGGGAAGGCTGAGGCAAAAGTTCAAGGCCAGCCTGGGCTGCATAGCAAAAGTGATCTTCCTATAAAGCTGACCTACTATGCTCATTGATCATCCTTACCACTCCACTCCCACACAGTCTCTACATTCTAGTAACAGTTACTCCATTCYCTAGTGCTTTGAAATCAACATTTCAAAGAAGAGTAAAAAGGAGAATGCACATATACTTTGAGCAACTTCTTTTACCCAACAAGTCATCTAGTTTCATCCATTTTTCCATAAATAAAAGAATTTCATTTTTAATATATGAGCAATATTCTGTTTTGTTCATTTTTTATGTGGGGTTGTGTTTCTATGTATGTTTGTATACTTACATATGTGTATATATGTGTGTCTCTATATGTGTTTGGTTRAGATATGTGTGTGTTTCCATGTGGTGTGTATATGTATATGGTATATGTGTATAGTGTGTGTGGTATCTGTACTATATGTGTAATGTATGTGTGTGTGTGTGTGTGTGTGTGTGTGTATGAGTGTGAGTGTATGGCATGTGGAATGTGGATTGATTTATGTATCCATAAGTATGTGTATAGTATGTGGTGTCTGTGTATATAGTAAGAGATATGTGGTGTGTGTGTGTGTGTGTGTGTGTGTGTGTGTGTGTGTGTGTGTGGTGTGGATGTATCTGTAAGTGCATCTGGTCTGTGGTAGTTGTGTATGTAGTATGTGTTTGAATGTGGTGTGGGTGTGTATATGTGTGAATGTATACATCTGTATATGCATGTAGTGTGCAGTATATATTTGTGTATGCAGTGTGTACTGTGTATGTTTGTATGTGATGTGTGTGGATGTGGTACTTGTCTGTCTGTGTGTGGTATATGATGTGTGTTCATCTTATTGAAAGAATGGAAGGTCTTGCAGTTGACACAAACTTCTACATTTTCTTTTCTTTTCCATGTATCATTTTCATATTTCTATAATTACATGTTTCAAAGGGAAAGAAAGGAGTACTAAAGGGTGAATAAGGGGAGATTCCAGAGACAGTGGGATTTCTGATCCTAAACTGTAGGGGATAAAGTGGTAGAGCCTGGTGCAGAGATTAGATCTGAGAGAGGAACTCTCTCTAACTGTAGTGTGAGAACAGCAGTTCTCCAGAGGAAGCATTGAAAGCTGAAGTTAGAAGCAGTATAAGACCATGCAAAATGAATGAAAGCCTGTCTTTAGGTGGGAAGGCAAAGGCTAGAATCATAGGATTAATGGTGGTCCATACACAAAGTCACAACAGGCAAGGGTTGTGCATCGTCACTATAACAAACAAAACACAATACCCTCCTCCAATTTCAAACCAAGACCACTTACTTCCTGTTTTCTAGCCTGGTGTGGTAGGGACTTCCCAGGTGCCTGACCTAAGACTATGATTGTTTTTTCCTGCTGTTTTTCACCTGGCCTCTGGTATATATTTCTGGTTCCTCAGTAAAGCTTTGGTATTCTCCTTACTGAATGACCCGAGTCTGTGTTTTCTGTCAATCCCCCAGGCCTATGYCCAATACTTGGTACCATGGCGCCACGGGTGCTGTCATCTAAGTGCAGGTGATAGATTTATAGTTAACTTCAAAAAATTGTCCAGAACCATATTGACAATGCCCACAATATTCATGTCTTAACAGGGCTAGAACCTTACAAGGGGCAACAATCCAAACTTGGCTTTGAAGATGAATAGTCAGTGATCATATCTGGCAGTATATCTAGAACCAGCGCCAGGATAGCCATACCACCACTTCAGAAATGGAACGCAGCTACTCAGCTATACTGGTTCAATGAGAGCTGAAAACATAAGACAACTTGCAGCAATCCCAATTATCTATTGAGAGACTGAAGGGACCAAGACGGGCACATTAACGTGAACTGCTCTAGCAAGATACTAAAGCATAGGGGACCCTGAAGCAACTGCATGGAGTTCTTTTCTGTTTTATTCACTGTTCATTATCTAGCCCTGTCAAAAGCTGATACTTGATAATTACAAACACACACACACACACACACACACACACACAAAGATGTGTGTGTACATACATACATACATACATACATACATACATACATACATACAAGACCTCACAGGTTGGTTCCAGTCACATGGTGCTGCACCATCTAATCACTTTTGATTAACTCTCCCCTATCTTACCAAGTGTTTTGTAATTTGCTAGTTGCCATAGCCCTAGGCATTGCTGTGGCAAAATACTTAAATCTAATACTTCATAAAGAAGGGAGTTATTTGTATATCTCTGCAGGGAAGCCCAGGGTTAAGGGGCCTCTTTGTGTTATCATCCTCCTACAGGAGATAGAGGAACAGGGACCCTGAGAGGGTCCAGACCACCTGTTTACATCAGGGACCTGTTCATGAGACAACTGATCAACTCCTATGGTAATGACATTAATTAACCACCTCTTCGAGGTGCCKCTAAGTTCTATGGAATTAGGGATGAACTCCTAGAGTCACTTCAAAGCAAAGTGCAGGTTCAATCACCATGCAACAAACCCTTGCTTCTTAGGCTCCTGTTTGAGTGTTTATCAAGCCATTTCACCATACCAAGGTACACACCTGCTTGCAGTGACACCAGGRTAGACAGTCCTACTGCCTTCAATACCAGTCACATGAAGGCATAGAATACATTGCTATTCGCAGTATATAGTAAATAAAAGACAAATACCAATTGACTGATTTRCTATTCTATGCTTTGTATTATTTCAGAATATATGACTACTTATTGTAAAATTAACTGTAAGAAAGAACCAAAAATGTGAAATACTACAATTAAAGTTACCACAAACTAAACTTATTTTATTACTGCAAAACCTTTTAGTCTTATGAATTCGCTGCAGCCTAAGTATAAGTTGTTACTAAAACTTACAGAGGGCACAGTGAGGTGCAAGGCCTTCACAATGCCAATAGCTTGTTCCCTGATCTAGTCAGAGCCACTTCCAGTCCTGAAAGTGCCCTGTACAAGTGTCCTCCTTTTTAATTCTTATGTTACATTTTGACTAAATGTTTTGTCTTAGTCGGGGTTTCTATTCCTGCATAAACACAATGACCAAGAAGATAGATGATGAGGAAAGGATTTATTCAGCTTACACTTCCACATTGCTGTTCATCACCAAAGGAAGTCAGGACTGGAATCAAGCAGGTGATGCAGAGCTGATGCAGAGGCCGTGGAGAGATGTCACTTACCAGCTTGCTTTCCCTGGCTTGCTCAGCTTGCTTTCTTATAGAACCCAGGACTACCAGCCCAGGGATGGCACCACCCACAATGGGCCCTCCACCCTTGATCATTAGTTGAGAAAATACCTTACAGCTGGATCTCATGGAGGCRTTGCCTCAACTGAAGCTCCTTTCTCTGTGATAACTCCAGCTTGTGTCAAGTTGACATACCAAACCAGCCAGTACAATTGACTCCTTGTCAACTTGACACACAAACATAGCACTATTAAGCCTCAATCCTTACATTCTTATTCATTCCCAAGATCTAAATAACTTTAAAAGCCCCACAGTCTTTACATATTAAAATTTCAATCCCTTTCAAATATCYAATATCTTTTAAAATTCAAGGTCTKTACAATTCAAAATTTAACTGCAGGCTCCACTGAAATACTTCAAGAGCAAAATTATCAGGGCACAGTCACAATCAAAGCAAAATCATACTCGAAGTGTCCACTGTCTAGAATTACTCACGATCTTCTGGGCTCCTCCAACAGCTTGCTCCACTTCTCCAGCTCTGCCCTTGGTAGCACACACCTTGTCTTCTAGGCTCCAGCTGCCTGTACTCCACTGCTGCTGCTGTTCTTGGTGATCATCTCATGGTACTGGCATCTCCTAAACACTGCTGTCTTCTGTTGCAACTAGGCTTTGCCAATAGCCTCTCATAGGCTCTCTTCAAGGTGCCAAGCCTCAGCTCTTTTGCATGACCCCTTCAGTCCTGGGCCATCAATTGCACCTGAGGCTGCACCCTCACCAATGGCCTTCCATGGCTTCTCACAGTACCGAGCCTCAGCTGCTTTTCATGAACCCTTCATGCCTTTAAAACCAGTACCACCTGGGTGCTTCTTACACAGTACCAAGTCCAGATACAGCACAAGGTATAACCTTGGCTATCTGTGGAGCAGAGTTACTTTATGCTTTTAGAACACTTCCCAGAAAATTTTACCCCAATGATGCTGGTCTCTTCTTAATCGCTATTTTCTTACCTCCCACTAACCAGCATCAATAGTCCCAAAAATACAAAGGTCTCGATTTAGTAGCTCTGGTATCTTGTTAATCACAGCTGATTCTTCAGCCCCAGTTAACTAAAACCATAGGATCTTCACAATCAAAACAGTAATGGCCCTGATAAGAGTTTTTAATCTTCCCTCTGAAATTTCACAAGCCAAGCCTCCATTGTTTGCACTGTTCTCAACATTATCTTCCAAACTCCTACAGAACATTCCACAGAGCTCTTAACATCCAGTGGCTCTTCTAGCCCAAAGTGACAAAATTCTTCTACAGTACTCCACGAAACATAGTCAGGATGTCACAGGAATACCCCACTATGCTGGTACCAATTTGTGTATTAGGGTTTTACTGCTGTCAACAGACACCATGACCAAGGCAACTCATAAATACAACATTTAATTGGGGCTGGCTTACAGGTTCAGAGGTTCAGTGCATTATCATCAAGGCAGGAACATGTCAGCATCCAGGCAGGCATAGTACAGGAAGAGCTGAAAGTTCTACATCTTCCCCTGAAGGCTGCTGACAGAATACTGACTTCCAGGCAGCTAGGATGAGGGTCTTAAAGTTCATGCCCAAGTGACACGCCTACTCCAACAAGACCACACCTCCAAATAGTGCCACTCCCTGGGCCAAGCATATTCAAATCATGACACCTTTCTATGTTTTGATACAATGCATACATCTCACTGTGTTAGAATTGCCTAAGCATTCAATTCCTTAGTAGGCTGTGTAGTTTGGAGTCAGGAGCTAGAGACCACATGTCACCAAGCCTAGACTGACCTTGTGTCAACAGACTATTATCTACCAAATCTTGTATCACAGAGATCTCTGTGGCACTCTGATGACCATTTATTTCTAACCATGACTGTCTCAGAACATATCACCAGCATGGTGATAAGTGACTACATAGATTTTATTTAAGAAACTAGATTAATTCTCGTACTCTAATATATAAGTTGTCCTCACCTTCATGTTGCTCAGTTAATGCTGACATAAATTATGAACATCAGCTGGCATGCATTGACATTTCCCTTTGGATGATTCAGTTTTTTTGTTTGTTTGTTTGGTTGGTTGGTTGGTTGGTTTTTTGAGACAGGGTTTCTCTGTGTAGCCCTAGCTGTCCTGGAACTCACTTTGTAGACCAGGCTAGCCTCAAACTCAGAAATCCACCTGCCCCTGACTCCCAAGTGCTGGGATTAAAGACGTGTGTTACCACTGCCTGGCTGATTCAGTTTTTTTGGTTGAGATAATAAATGACTCAAAGAGAGCACAAGAAGATTCACATACTGACTTTGACCTCACACAACCTGGCTTTGCCCAGAAACCAGCTGACAGTGATTCACATCTAACTAGCTTCACAATCTCAATCCAAACAGCTCATATCTGCAGCAGGAGCCACTGGACCCTGGTGAACCAAGGTAGTGCAGTAGACCATGTCTTTTCAGTCAGAGCCTTAACTAATCTACCAGCCTAGATGTCACTTGGCAATCAAAACACTCTTCCTGCTAAGCAATGAAGACTACTCATGGCTTTTTGTTTTAAACACTGACCCTACATCTCTTCTTCAGACCTCCATAATTCAGATCTTGAACCTTGGCTGGAAGGAGTTTTATACTTGGCTGAAACTTTCCCTGTCTACTCAATCCCTGACCCCTATTCTGTAYTTTTGTCTTGTTTTGTTTTGTTTTCTTGAGTGTGTCTGGTATTGTTGACTTTTCCTCTTTCTTGCTGTGGTTGAAATTTAAAACGTCTTCCTACGGGTTCATATGTCTACAAATTTGGTCTCCAGCTGCTAGTAATATTTTGGCAGGCTTTAGAACCATTAGGAGATAGGGCCTTGATGGAGAAAGGTCCAGGTCCTTGGGGATAGATTACCCACAGCTCCTTCCTGCCATGCTCTTTTCTTTCTGATACACAGGGCTATGAAGAAGCTTTGCCAAACGCTCCTGCTGCTGTGAGCTCCACTATGCCTTCCCTGCCGTGACAGCCTGAAGTGGAAATGAGACACTCCTAAAGGTTTATTCTATACTCTCATCTTGTCCAGATACCACAGGGTCTTCCTATACCTGAAAACCCTACTAATGAGGGTGCCCTGGTGTTGTAATTACTGTAAGCTTAACAGAAGTGCCTACACCAATGCTCAGTGTGATTCTCTCCTAGGGGAATGGCCATATAAACTAATATGTAGGATTTTCCCAGTCCTTAATGTCAACTCTACCAAGAAGGCCACATAGAGCGTAGGGAAATGGCTCAGCTGGTGAAGCAGTACTACACAAGAATGAAGACCTGAGATCAGATCCATCGAACCCACATAACAGCAGGCTATAGTGGCACATCAGTCTGTAACCCTAGAGCTGAAGTTACAGAGGCAAGCAGGTCCCTGAAGCTCAGTGGCCTCCCAGCCTAACGTGATCAGTGAGCTCTGGGTTCAGCTAGAGATTCTGGCTCAAAAAGGCAAGACAGATAGTAATTTACTCAGCAAGTAAGAGCACTTGTTGCGCACACCTGAGGGCCTGCGTCCAAATCCCTAAAACTCACACAAACAATCTGATGTGTTTGCTTCCATGCTTGCAGCCCTCATGCTGTCATGGAGGATGTTTGCAGGAGAACCACTGGAGCCTCCTAGCTGCTGGCGTAGCTCCAGGTTCATAAAGAGGCCCTGCTTCAAGGAAACAAAATGGAGAGTTATAGGGTACCCGCCCTCTTTCTCTGTCCTCCACTCATGTACCCCACGCATGTGCAAATATATCACACATATATACTGCATATCTGTACATGTGTGTGCATAATCACACACACACAAAGTGGGAAGCTATGTAAGATACTGTATGTCAACCATCAGCTTATGCCTACATACATATAAACACATGCATACATGTACATATGCACATGGTCATAAACATGCAGTCTTTTCAGCCTCCTGAGAGTCTATACTTTGGTACTACTCAACACAAAGTCTCAGCCTTCCAGGTGACCATTCTAGAACTTTCTCCATCCTAGTACATRCCATGTTATATTGTAATTTCCCTTATCTGTTTGTTCCTTCTTCTAGACCCTGAGGCCTATGGAGCCCTGTTCTACCTGCTGAAGTGTCTCTTCCTACCAGTCATTGTCCTAGGACAGAGTAGGGTTAACATAACCTCATTTGTTGCTATAATAACGTGTCACAGACTAAGTAGTCTACACTTCATAAATGTATCCCTTAGACTTCCAGAGGCTAGGAGAACAATAACTGCATTCCCTAGCTTAATTACTGTGATGGGCGTTGCTGTAAAGCAACTCTTCAATCCCTACAAACTTGTGTTCATCCCTTGTATATCCCTTCTCTTGAGTATGAGCTGAACTGATATGCCTGCTTGTAATAAACGGACTATGACAAAAGGGATAAGCTCTTATTTTAAAATATTTATTTTTTTTTTTACGAATACTCATTTACTCACATTATAGTAGTAAATCATGTCTGCACAAATCTTTGATTTCTGTGTATTTTTGCCAAGGAGCGATGTGTTGAGTCGCCCAATATAATTTCTCAAAGTATGTCATCTTTGCTACTTTATAAGCTGTTTGAAACACAACTTTAAAAACTAAGCTTCACTAAGAAATAATCCGTATAGAAATGCACTATATTAGGTGTAAGCTTTGATGAGCTCCCAAATTCGGATACAGAAGATGTACATCACCCCATGCAGAAACCACTAACATTCTCCTGCCATCACAGGTGAGGTCTGCCATTCCAAATTAGTAGAATTATGGCATACACTTTTGTCTGTATTCAGCATGATGTTATTGAGATTCGCCAATATTACTGCATAGAAAGGCTAAGAGATGTTATTGTTGGACATTTTAATATATGCATAATTACCTTGTAACTTTATTAGGATATATTAACTAAATGGCTTTATTATGACTTGGTCTTTCTACACATTCATACGATGTGCTCAACTCACATCCCTCCTTTCTATTACCCTTTTTGATTCTCCCTCCCACCTCCTTCTACATCCCTAATAACCTGGCTTTTACCTTCATTCCTCATTTTAAACACTAGATTCCACATATAAGATAAAACAGGAAAAACTTGCCTTTGTACATCTAGCTTATTTTGCTTAAAATAATCATCTTTCCTGAAGGTGATATTATTTTGTTCTTTGCCTACAAGTAAAACTCCATATTTTTGTCATTCATGCTTTGGCTGATGGATACCAAGGCTGGTCACTTAATAGGACGACTGCAAATTGCATATCCATAAGTACAACTGTGGCAGGGCCTCTATTGTGTGCTAATTTTAATTCTCCTAATATGTACATAGATATACTATAGCTGCATCATATGAAACTTTTAACATGCTGAGGAATCTCATTGTCATTGTCATAGTGGCTTAAATAACTGTGTATTTATTGTTTTAGGGTTCTGGATGTCAAAAGTCCAAAATAGTTCTTTTTAGTTTAAAGTTTGGATATTCCTCTAGGAGACTCTAGGGGACAACCTTTCTTGGCCTTTTCTAGGTTCCCAAGATTGGAACTTTACTGGGTAATATCCCTGCGCATCTCTAAAGCCAACAATCACACCAGTCAAGAATTCTACATACCCAACCACTGTGATTCTGATTCATCTGCTTCCCACAGTGAAATAATCCAGATAACTCAGACATTTTCTATTTTAAGGTCAGTACTCAGTCATCTTTATCTAGCTACAGACATTTATTCCCCTCTGCCAAGTAGCCTGGCATATCACAGGTCAAGGAATTAGGATGAGGCCATAAAAGGTAAGTGGAAGAAAACAAATAGAATTATTCTGCTTACCAAAGACAAAATGACACTTCTGAGATTATATTACAAACAACTTACTTTTATCTCATTTGCAATCACTCATGCTAGCAATCTCAAATCTCTGYTTGGCTGTTCCCTGTCCACTCTTGTGAAATAAGCTTGTTCTATGTTGATTTTTGGATCAAGTGTCTGGACAACAGATCAGTGTGTATAAAAGCTCTTGGATCAAAATTCCACAAGGATATAATCTTACCAACAACTACATGAGGAGTATAAGAAACAGACTCAGTCTCAGGCCAGGACAGGAACACTGTAGCCATGCACTAGACAGAGCCGCAAGTCATGGCTAGGGTACACCCAGAGAAAGTGTTATTTTAAACTATTAGGTTTGGCTATAATTTGATCTCATGAATGTGTGTGCATACACATACCCACATATATATATACACACACACACACACACAAAAACACACACACACAAACACACAAACATTACATATCTACAAAGTTCAGTGAATCTCAAGAAAGGTAAATATGAAGAAAATCATATGTATTATAGAATCGAAGTAATTAAAACTAAAGATAGAAAGAAGATGATATATTGCACACAGAGCAAATCATCGTAAATAATGGAGATGGAAAGCTACATGGAAAGTAATCATTAAAGCAGCATAACTTAAAAAAATCCTCAAAAATCAAAATTCCAGACATGAGAGTACATCACTGTAATCACAGCCTAGGGAAGGCTGAGGCAGAAGGAGCAGGAGTTCAAAGATCCCCTGGTCTATTTAAGACCCTATCTCAAATCCATGCCTAAAATATTAGATTAAAAGATACAGCTCAGATAAACAAACAAAAAAAAAACACACAAAAATTCAACAATACGATTGAGTTATTGGGAAGTCTAAATAAGCAAGCAAGCCAACATGTAAAGAAATGTTCAGGTTCTAGGAAAATTCCGCCAGATGGGAACCTGGATCTATATGAAGGCATAATATGTCACACATATGGTAAATGTGTAGGTAAATGTAAAGACCTGTATTTTTCCCTTTAAATTATTTTTTCTTAAAGGA
>BDUI01012387.1:56952-68868 GCA_002335545.1 Apodemus speciosus
TATTAAAAGTTCATTGCTAACACACAAACACACACAAAAGACTAAGCTGGCCTTGCTATTAAGAAAAGAACTGTTCCRTCCCATGGTAAAAAGAAGGCTGCCTGCTCTTTCTGCTCTCTCTGCAGTTTTCTCTTTGTCTCTCTTCATATCTTAAGCTCTGTTATATTTTCCTATGCTTTATTTTCTAATTCTCTTTCTGTATTCTGTGTTCTGCTCTATCCTGCTGCCCCTAGCTTGATGTCATCATTACTAATTTGTGTACCTTTTTTATAAGAATAAATCATAGTTTCTCCAAGCATCTTTTTTTTTATTTTTACAAAAGTTCATTAAAAGTTCAAACATAATTTTAAATAAAAATTGGGTAAGACATCTATAACAGGAATGTTTATATGCACGTGCTTGCAGCCAACCATTGGACTTAGCATGGGGTCCCCAGTGAAGGAGTTAGAGTAAGGACTGAAGGAACTGAGGGGGTTTGCAACCCATAGGTAAAACAACAATATCAACCAACCAGACTCTCTTGCCCACCCTGGAGCTCCCAGGAAATAAACCACCAAGCAAAGAGTACACGTGGAGGGACCCATGGCTCCAGCCACATATGTAGCAGAGAATGACTTTGTGGGACATCAATGGGAGGTGAGGCTCTTGGTCTGGGGAAGRCTCAATGCTCCAGGGTAGGGGAATTCCAGGGTGGGGAGCCAGGAATGGGTGGGCAGGTGGGTGAGTACCCTCATAGAAGCAGGGGGAGGGAGGATGGGATAGGAGGTTTCTAGAGGGGAAACTGGGAAAGGGGTTAACATTTGAAATGTAAGTAAAGAAAGTATCCAAGTAAAAACAAAGATAAAGAAAAAAAAGGCATGCTCAGCAATCCCTGGGAAGCAATCCAGTAAGCAGCACTTCCTCTGCCCTCCTCCTACCCACAACCATGACGTGCCTCCAGGTTCCTGCCCTGTGTGAGTTCCAGTCTTGACTTCCTTTGGCAATGTGGAAGTTTAAGCTGAATAAACTCTTTCCTCTTCCTCTCCAACTTGGTTCTTTGTCGTGGTGCTTCATTTTAGCAATCAAAACCCTAAGACAATTGTTTTCCCTGATCCTTTATTATTTGTTGTGTTCCTGTCCTTCAACTTATCAAATTTATGTACAATATTAAATACAGATTATTTTATGTAAATATTAAATACAGATTCTTTCTTTTAAAAAGAAATTACTACTTAAGTCCTGCTTCATGACATCAAAATGTGTGCTATCTTATTTTTGACCTTTTTGATTCCTCATGTGCATTTGACTATGCTCATGCCTTATGTGTATTAGTCAAAGGACAACTTTGTATTCACCATTATATTTATTTGCTTGTTTCAAACAGTGTCTCTTTACTGCCTGAAATTTGGCAAGTGAGCTAGGCTGGCTCACTATTGAACTATAGACATTGTTCCATCTCTGCCTCCTCAGTAGTGAGATTATAAGTATGCTCTACCATCTTGGAATCATTTCTCTTAGTGCRTGTTCTTTGAACTGAACTTAGGTCCTGTTCTGACAAAGTTTATTTTATGGCAAGGCTAACAATAATTGACAAGCATTTATTTAACTCACTGACCTGGTTGATCAATTAAGTTAAACTAGGACAGATGGAGTATCGATAGAAGGCTTCCAAACATTTGAATTTTTGCAGTAGCAACAATTAGATCTCTACCTCAATATATCAATCGTATCTATGGTAATATAGGAATACTTAGAGAAATAATTCCAGATAAAATTTCTAAGAAACCTTTAGAATATTGTTTCTTGCATATGGCAAGGATTTTGAATCCTAATTCTTTTATACTAATAGGATATAGAGAGTTATATGAAGGCTTACATTCTGAGTGCATAGGGAATAATTAGGGAATAACAAAAGTATATATGCTGAGCAACTGGAACTCACATTGTAGCACAAGCCCATAGTAATATGTGAAAATGGGGRCCTATGATATGTTTTCTTTCACAGAACTCCAGACAATAGAATTACCTATTAATTAAATGATTTTAAAACTTTCAATATGACACTTGAATTTGTGAAATGGTCATCTGATACATGACATTTTTGTAGAGGAAACAGGATGTTTACACAAGTGTAAAGTGGTGTTTTCTCAGTTGTTTATTCACTCAAGGGAAAGTGTATTTCTGTACTAACTGAAAGGAGGTCTGCCATAATCAAGAGTTCAAACCCATGACTGAAGATGGCAATATGCTGAGCTAAAACACAGCTGGAGAGATGACAGATGTGCTCTTCCAAAAAAATTTAACCTGAATCTAATAATGAAAAAGTCATGACTCATGAGCAGAGCATAGGATACTCTACAATACAAACTGATCTAGTCTTCAAGTAAACTCCCTATCTTAARACTATGTCCTGTTTATTGAAAGGGAAATGAAGGTTCTGTTCTGGATTCAAAATCAGTAGAGGTGCTCTAAACAAAATGCATAAACCATGATTGGAAATTGGAACACTCAATGAAATGGTCTGTGTTAAGCAGAACACTGAACCTTCTTAATTCCTAGGAAGTATGAATATGGGGAAGCAGGAATCAAATTACAAATCACGTTACATTATCCAGATGAGTTGAATGTATCATGATGGTCYGTTAAATGATCATGTCAAAGGCTTGGATACAAATTAATAGAGTGAGAACTTGAAAAGTTACTGTATCATTAGAGCTCTCACTTGATGAATGGGTCAGTTCACTTACAGCTATATAATTGACTAAAACATTAAMAGTGGTAAACTGTGGAAGGTGGAGCCTACTAGAAAAAGTGCATTGCTAGGGGCATGCCATTGGGGGGAATATCTTCTTCACAGCTTCCCTACCTTCCCCTCTGCCTGCCCCCTCTGCATTCTGGATCCCATGAAGTGGGTACCATTTTCTTCCATGCTCTCTTGTAATGATATTCTACAGTAGCATGAACCAAAAATGATGAAACCAACTGGGTAACAACTAAAACATCTGAATGTACAACTTGGGATAAATCTTTTTTCCTTTAAGTTGATTTCTCTAATATTGTATTGCAATGAAAAACTATTATTAATACAAAGRGGGAAGTAACAGTGTCATGATGATAGAATGTAAGAAATACTTGCCTGTAGGTGATTTTGACAATGGATGTGGGTTGAGTCAATAGATAGACTTGACTGATTATAACAGAAGAAAATATTGTATCTCTCCGAGATTACATAAAGGAATGCAACATTACTGACAGTTTAATTTCAGCCCACAAAGAATCACGAATATGCACTGTATTYGTCACTGACTTTCTGGTCACTTGTTATAGTAATTGTCTTATTCAAACTTTTGTTCTGTTATGACAATTTGCCTGACATAAACAACTTAACTTAAAGAAGGTACTCTTTGTTTTAACTACATGTACAAAGGTCTCAGTTCATTGTTCCTGATTCCATTACTTCTAAGTCTATGGAGAGGAAGCACATCATTGAGGGTGGTATATGTGAAAGAGGCTGCTCATTTCATAACAGAAGATAAGCAGCAAGTGGCATAAGAAATGACCAGGGCAAGATACAATCTCCAAGTACAAGCTCCTGCTGACCTACGTTATCCAAACATGTCTCAAATTGTAGTTTGTACAATCTCCAAATAATGACATTATACTAAGAACCCATCAATAGATTAACCCATGGATTAGGTCAGAGATGTCAGGATCCAATAGCTTGTTAACAGTCTACCATAAGAAAACCAAGATTCAAATAGGAGATGTTATAAGGGATAGTTCATATCTTATAGAAATTATGGCATCAGAAATCGAGCTCAGATTTAACCAATATCTAAAACTGTGGTTCTGGAAGTAGTTCATAGGCTGAAAGTTGGTGCACTTTAAAAGCATCACTGAAAAATTCCTAGACTGTCTCAAAAGGTCTTTAGTAGAAACATAGTATTTAAGGCTATGCATGTGAGCATGAGAAGATTAAAGGATGATAGCTTTGGCAACTAGAAGAGACATTGTTTTATAGCAAAAAAATAGGTCAACAGATTTTATATATATAATTTTAAAATCTGAGAATTTTCATCAGCTAAGGAGGTTTATAAGCAAAATGCTGAAGATGAAGCAAAAATTCTTTTTTATCAAATCTTATAGAAAAATGAGAGAGGAAACAGAAATTGTAGGAGAAATTATGAGTAAAAGGAACTAAACATTTTGGTGATCTGAGAAATTTCAAGTCTGTTTAGATCTGCAGTTCTCAACCTGTGGGTCATGAGCTCTTTGGGATACCTTGCATATGACATATTTATATTATGATTCACAACAGTAGAAAAATTACAGTTATGAGGTACCAATGAAATAATTTTATGGCTAAAAGCCACCAAAACAAAAGGGACTATATTATAGGGTTGCAKCAGTATGAATGGTGAGATCCATTAGCTTAGATCATTAAAGCACTAAAATCAGAAAGGAGCAACAGTCAAGGACATGTGCTCCAGAAAGAAACCTAAGAGAGTGGCTTCCTGTCCATACTCTACTCCTGTGGAGGTAGGTATGTGACTAACCCCACTCAAACTTCAAAATGGAAAGCAGAAGCCCTTTTATTCTCTGTGACACAAGCCAGAGGGATATAAGCTTCTGAAAATATCATACTAGCAAAATTTTTTCAGGGGGCTGTTGGAGAATCCATGACCCCTCTCACAAATAGGGCTTTTTCTATTCAGTTTGTTGCTGGACTCACAGCACTAGGACAGTCTGGTGSCCTTAACATAGGATAAGACAGAGCACACCAAAGAACACTCATTCGCTGTTTGATTTTTCTACACATAGAAAGTTCCTTGGGCAACTTTGAGAGGTTCACAGAGATGAGTAGGAAACAGCAGCTGCCAATCAGGTAATTTTGCAGAGCTGTACATCTAGAAAATCCAATACTTACCTAGTTGGAGAAAGAAGGGTTGGATCAGCTATCTTGTCAAAGTCCTTTGGTCTTTCCCTTTCTGCAATAGGTCTGGTATTTCAAAATCAAAGCCTAGAATGGAACCCTTTTGTTCCTATGTATTCTGTTGGTCATCCTATACTGGAAATAATGAATGAAGTCCACTCTAGCTTAATGAGTCAGGGAAGAGATGAGTTACATAAYGATAAGCAAGGGGGGAGTAAATAGTATTCATAAAATATTATCTACAAAGATAAGAATAACATGATAAACTAGGTACCAATACTATACCAGAAACAGCTCAACTACGAATAGATAAAAGAAGGTGGTAAGGAGACTCTTGTACGTATTGGCTATTTTGCTACATTTCTTAAGAACTCATTGTCCACTTCCTGGAGAGAAAAATGGCGAAAGAGGAAAGCAGCAGACATAGTGGCTAYAGGTGAAGCATAGTACAACAAGCAGACAGCAAATTCTGAAATAAAATAGGTCAAGCCAGAGTTCACCTGAGATGTGTGCCTCCTGCCTTGGTGGTCTGAGCAGTTATGCCCGTTGTCTTTGCAACAGTTTGCTACTTTGTAAGATGAGGATGAGAATGCAGACTCCACAGCTGGACCATGAAAGTGAAATGCGCTACTGCATATAAAGTACTTAGCACTAAGCCATCATTTGTTGGATTCTGATTGCTGATAAGCAGTTATCAGCTATTTTGTACAGGRCAGAGTTTAAGCAATGACAAAATGGAAGAACACTAAATATGGGGAAAATAGACATCGGGAATGAAATAAAGATTGTGCCCACCTGGACAAGGCAGTGAGGGAATTACCCAGGAGGAACAAGTAGGGAAAGGAGAGAGAAATCATTTGCATATGTGGAGATTGAGAGCCAGTAGCATATCCCTAAGACCGGCTGTCTTCTCCTCTTTCCAATAAATACTAATAAATGCTGAATTGATCTTTCTACTGCAAAGCCCACTCAATGAAAAGACACTAATCACTGTCAAACTTAAATAGCTCCAAAAATGTCAGGATGCGAAGCTAATTAAAATGGGGAGTTATTTTTAAACATTTTCGCAGTGGTGGAAAAAATCCTAGGAAATTATACATTAGAGTGCCAAGAACTCTAAGTCATTCCATTCTTTAATTGTTTCCATGTAGTCTAGAGGCTTTTAGACCTACAAGACATTAGAGTGAGATTGAGGAGAGACACACATCACCAAGTGAGATGTGCATTGTGCTTTTCACGTTGCATTTGGAAGAGCTTAGATATACTAGGTCTCCAGAGCACAATGGTCACAGGGTTTTTCTCTGCTTCAGTAAAAAGATGATGTTGGTTGGAACTGAGATCTAAGAAATAGCAGAAAGTGGAGATAATCTGGAGATTCAATACTGAATGTTTTGCTTTCTATGCGCAGGGCTGAGCTGATTCTATGAGACTGGGAAGGTCACAGCACAGAACAGTTTTAACCATTTTACAAATTCCCTTTGACTCTGAATTTTTTTGTGATCAAGTACAAGGATGAAGGAATTGTCTGGAATAGAGTACCTATATCTGCCTTGCCACCTCCATGAAGCAAAAGAATAAGTCTCACAGGGGCCTGCTACATAAGAGTGAAGTTGAAATGAGATTGTAGTTCTGGAAATCACTGGAGTTCAAAGTCCTGTGAGGTTATCCAGACGGAGAGTATATTGAGGAGTGACAGGTATAAAGATAAGCCTGCGAATGAAATGAACACTCAATTCTGGGCAAAGGTAAAAGGTTCTAGAAATGAACCTGAGTTTGTAGAAGCAGAAGTCATTTGAGCACATAGCACAAGCCTGAGCTGTGGATATGTTGTTCGGCCTCAGGACATAAGTATTCTTAGAAGGACCAGAAAGGAAAATTTAATCACATCCATGACAATAGCCAGTGAACAACTATTATTAAAATAAGGGGCAGGCCACTAGGAGTTTGATCATGTTCCATTAAGTATATGAGCAAGACAAATTTAATTTATTATTATTATTATTATTATTATTATTATTATTATTATTATTATTATTGAGGTATCTCAAGGGTTTGGGAGCAGAACTTGGAAGTGAGGGTGCTTGGGGTTCGGTCTGTGAAATTCCCATATAATCAATAATAATATTAATTCAAAATGATCGTAGTCTATACAAAAAAAAGACTAAAACTAAAACAAAACAATCTTTTCATAGGTTTGGAAATAATTAAGGAGAGAAAGCTTGGAACATTCTTTTAAGAGGTTTTGATATAATAGTGTGAAGTTGTTACGTGATAAGACTTTTTCTGGGAAGACCCAATACACATCTAGTCACCCCATAGGGAGCACTCAACAGGCCAAAGTAGGGATACTACAAAAGTTCAACTTGGTAAACCATAAGAAAAGTTGGGGTTACTCATAGAAATATGAATGAGGGATTTCTTATGGGAGCAGAAACGACTCAAAGACAGCTGCATYGCCAAAGCCTACTCCAGTATGGGTGACAGCTCACTAACATTGGAAACCTGAATCACTCTGCACAGCCAATAGACAGTTCAACATTTTGTAGCATGTCTTTTCCAAAAGATTTAGTTGGTTTAAACTTCTGCCAGGAATCTGGGCTGGTTTCTGTTTTCTTTTAGACAGAGCTCTGGCCTTAGTGTTCTTTGCAGCTTAGTTTGCCTGAGAATGAGAGCCCTCTTTTTTTCTTTACTCTTCCGGGGCTTGGGAAGCTAGTGAACCTGATGATCAGTTCAAGGACTTCCTCATGCTGCTTTGAGTTATATAACTTCTGGTTCATGATGCTTCGAGTCGGGATGGAATGCTTCAGTCTTGGAGGAAACTGTTACACAACAGACCTACTCTCAGAATTACGGTCGAAAGGAAAGCTGATAAGAGGGAGGAAGAGGGTGAGCAGGAAAGAGAATGAACAGGTTTGTAGGGATGTTTGTAGGAATACACAAAGGATGTAGAAGGTCCTAACATCTCCAGATTTACAGTGTCAATGTAAAGTCATGGCCTGTACTAGAAATCATGCATGAGGATGTTTGGATAAGATAAAGCAGCCCAAAGTACCACTTGGCAGATGATTGATCTAGATGGGGTAAGGGAGGGGAATGAAAATAGAAAAAAAACACATGTAGTACTGCAATTGAGATGATGTCAAACATGGTAAAATGGTTTTCTGTTTTCTTTATCAACTTTAGGCTCTTCTAGAAGGTACAAGATCCACTTATGCTAAAAAGCAAAAGATAAACTGCTCTGATTGCAATTTCATCTATTAGGATACTTGTGGACATAAATGATTATTTGTTCTTCATCCTCTCTTCTTACAAATATAAACTATGCTTATGACCACATTCTTTTATACTGGGTTAGGGGGAGTATAATTAGCTGACTAGCTCACAGAATGTTTGTTATAGGCTGTGCAAATCAAAACCTGGAGATAAATGAAAGCTTTAGAAGTGTTGATTGCCTCTTCTGGTACATACAACTAAGAAGAAAAGAGATATAGCATGATGACCTAAGAGAAACCAGAGTCATCTCTCATAGAACATCCAGCTATATCCCTTTTGTGAAGCATCTTTACCTCTGAAGCATCATATCAAAAGTGTATTAGTTCTAGAAATTACCTATCCATAAATTCCATGGCATAATATTGATGTCAAAAGAGGAATGCCTTTAATAAAATAAATATGGCAGAGTAGAGTAATTTAAGCACAGCGTTATTCACTGATTGTGAGTGTGTGTGTATGTGTGTGTGTGTGTGTGTGTGTGTGTGTGTGTGTGTGCTGCTCTCTTGGAAAGGCTGATAACCCATAGGCACAGCTTTCAAAATAACCCTAGAAGTTACTGAAATCCCAGAAAATAACTGCTAATTAGGATATCGCAGTTTTCCTAACTCATACATTTGGGGAAGGAAACACTATCTGAGCATCTAAACTTGGTGATGTCATTACTAGGTGCTCACATAGTAAAAAGATATTAAGAAAAGAATCCTCTGCCAGTGCCAAATGGGTGACTTCATAAAGGCCAGCAGCACTGTGTTTTGCCAGGAGAAAGCATGAGGCATACGTTGGTGGACCAAGCAGGCATGCACATGACTGTAGAAATAGGGAGTCTTCCTATAGGAAGCCTTGAGTGACAATTACTTTTTGTAAGCCAGTAGATGTTCCAAATGACACCAGTAGGAATTAAGGATCCTCAGACAGGTTGGCAGGGTTTCCATTCCTCTCAACACAGCACCTGTGCCCAAGTCACACTAAACATGATTCGCTGTGCCTGTAGTCTGCCTGGTCTCAAGACAAAGGTCACATCAATCAGAAGCTCACGTTTAGAGAAACTGATGCTCCCCAGAGATGTATGCATGCTCTGACTCAGGAGGAGTCTTCAGCTCTGCACTCACCTTTTTCATATTAAACATACTCTCAGGGCCATGTAAAGACTAAGAATAAATCAGCCACTTTTTAAATCATGACTTGTGAATACCACTAAAATGGAAAAGTCTATGGGAAATCACCTTGATTCATAATACTACTCATACAGGGTGAATGGCTCAATAACATGACCTATTTCAGATAGATTGCTAGCAGTCATAGGAGTAGCAAGCACAATGAATGTCCCATCCATAAGAAAACAGAGCACCTCTACAGACAAATGGGGACTGCTAGCCATGTGCTCTCTCTGTTTGTTCACTGTCTCAGTTATGCATATGGCCTTTAAGACACAGGAAAGGAACATATTCATGAAGAAACAAATAAAGTCTTGCTGCTCCTGCAGTAATTTTGCTTTGCAAAAGAAGGAATTGGACATGCAGGTGAAGCTATCTCCTTCTCAATGATACTGCAAACAACAAAAGAAAAACAACACAAAGAAGAAAAAGAATGAATAGCTGTGATCACTTTCCCCAGGTTAGAGAAAACCTCACAATGAAAACTGCTTCCCCACTGCCCAGATCCCCACAAATTACAAGCCCATGAAATAAACACATYGTAGAGATTTTTGATTCTGGCTAATTTGTATCTTCAAATTTTCCTATAAGGGCTGCATCTAGCCTTCTATTTCATGCACTAAAAATGCACCAACTATTGCCAAAATTAAGCGATTCCAAATCATGTCAAAATGCAAACTGAACAATAATAGCTAACATTTATTAAGCAACCACTTGGAGCCAGGGATGGTGCTAAGAAACAATTCATTACAGTGCCTGCTGCTCTCCATTTCTCTATAATTTAGTCCTCATAGACACCTCCTGTGRCTTTTGCCCCCCCTCTAGATGAGGGAATATTAATACTGATTATTAAGCAGTTTGCTCAGTTACATATTATCTAGAATGTGCTTTCAGAGATGCATTGCCAATGTCAATTCTACATTCCTGATCAAATACAATTGACCACTCATGTCAGTTACCCAATGTTGAGTTCTATGCCATTCCCGAAATGTGGGGGTGATCAGCCTCTATCTGTAGACATCAATAGAGTCTGAATATTTCCCCTTAGCAATTTGTAATGCCAAGTAAGATTTGAGGTAATTTCCTTTTTTTATTAAATATATTTCAAATGTTGTCCCTTTTCCTGGTTCCCAGTCCCCGAAAATTCCATAAGCCATCTTTCCTCCCCCTGTTCCCCAATCAACCCCACCCACTTCCCTGTCCTGGTATTCCTCTACGCTGCTGCATTGAGCCTTTCCAGGACCAGGGGCCTCTTCCCCCTTTGATGTCCAACAAGGCCGTCCTCTGCTGCCTATGAGTCTGGAGCCATGGGTAACTCCATGTGTGCTCTTCGGTTGATGGTTTTGTCCCTAGGAGCCCTGGGTGGCTCATATTGTTTTTTCTCCTATGGAGCTGAAAACCCCTTCAGCTCCTTGGGTCCTTTCTCTAGCTCCTCCATTGGGGACCCTGTGCTCAGTTCAATGGCTGGCTGAGAGTGTCCCCCTTTGTATTTGTCAAATACAAAGAAACATTTTCAATAGTGGCATACAATACAATGAACAATGAACCCATCCTCCTTACAGTCTGCCCTGACTATCACCAAAAATCATAGAATAAATAAGCTATTCCTTCCATGGGCAAGCTAAGTTTAGGCTACTTCACGACTATGTACTGTCTAAAGACAAGTGAATGCAAGCTAGAGCTCATTTGTKTTTGCAACACTGATGAGATTTCTAGCCTCTGAAGGCAGTCTAGTGCACCTAGCACAAAATTCCTTGAGAAAACATCCCTACAAGAATGCTTTCCCTTTGACCATACCATTTTGCTACTCTTAACATCTTAGTGATGAGCTTGGCTTCCTTGGGAAAATCAAAAGGAGGAGAAGGAGGAGGAGGAAGAGGAGGAGGAGGAAGAGGAAGAGGAGGAGGAGGAGGAGGAGGAGGAGGAAAGTCCCAGATAGTGTATGATGCTTAACACAATAACTTAAGGCAAGGAGTTCTAAAAATGAGGATTTGATGAGTTTCCAAAAGGAAACAGAAGGAAGGAAGACACTATGTATCCTTTGGGAAGAACCATGTTCTCCCTAGGACTCTAGCACCAGACAGAACCTCAGTGAATCTGAGTATGCATCCTGCCTAGTTGTCATAAGTTTTGTTGTTGTTGTTGTTGTTGTTGTTGTTTTGCTTGACACATGAACACTGCACAGGGAGATTACCTAAGTTTTGGACCCTGTCAGATCAGTGATGTAGATTATTTAGGAAACAGGGAAGGTAATCTTTTAGCTTTCTCTTCCATAGATATTTCTTGGGTTTTCTCAGCTACCAGTTCCTATTCAGACATCGGTCAGCATGCTCTGGGAGCACTGAGCACTAGACCATATGGCTTCCCTAGAGAGGTGAAAATCCCCCAGGCTATAACTTTATCTGCCCATCTTTTTCCTCTCCCTGTCGTTCTGGTTACTGAACCACAGAAGTCTGTCATTTGTACCAGATTTATAATGGACAAGAAGCCAATAACGTATACACTTTGCATCATGTTATGCATGCACAATGAGGATAACCTCAATGGCTGTTCAGAGATAGTTTTTATTTTAACAAA
>BDUI01012388.1:0-16877 GCA_002335545.1 Apodemus speciosus
AATACCAGAACAGGGAAGTGGGGAGGGGTGAATAGCGGAACCGGGGGAGGGAAAAAGACATATGGGACATCTGGGGGGGTGGGGAAACCAGAAAAAAGGGAAATGAAATGTAAAKAAAGAATATATCCAATAATATATATATATATATAAAGGGAGTAAAATTATAATAGTGCCCATGATTATTTGGAAGTTGTAGAATAAACTGGTCAATGAGTAAAAGGCTTCATCATGATCATCCTCACCATCACCTTGAAAARAAACACTTGTAAATCAAATGATTTAGAGCTTGCCTGGCTGTGTTCAGTGCCCTATAAAATGCCATGGATAAACATTACTAATGCCTTCCCACTACTGTAATGACTCAAGCAAAGGGACACCAATGCCTAATTTGTGTATCTCTACTAAATTAAGATGGGATTAAAGCTCAGCAGGGGATCTCCAGAATTTATTTGGGCTTATAGCAAATGCACATTCAATATAATGCTTGGTGCTTATAACAAAGATGTTATCAGCCCTTCCATTAGGATTAAACTTCTTCACTGACCTTGGAATTCACTAGATTACTAATCAATATTTTGTAAACACCTATAGTCAACAAATGTGAGAAAATAAATTTTGAATATRTAAGGAATTGGGGTTTTCCCAAAAGCTGCTGCCTGCACATGGGATATGTTCTTCTAGCTGGGCTGCTTTGTCTGACAGTAGTAGGAAAGGATATGCCTGGCGTCACAGAGACTTGGTGTGCCAGGGTGGAGGGATACCTGGTGGGTCCATCTGCTTAGAGGTGAAGGGGTGGAGAAATGGGGGGAGGATTGTGGGAGGCGGTGACCAGGAGGGCGTGACCAGGAGGGGGGTAGTGGGCAAGATATAAAGTGAATAAGTAAAACTATAACACACATCATATRTRTGTGTGTGTGTGTGTGTGTGTGTGTGTGTTTATGTATATTATGTGTATATATATGGACTTCATTGTTGCCTACAAAACAAGAGGGTATCAACCTTGCAAACAAGTACTGACTCCTTTCTGTCCTCTTCCATTTGAGGTCTCCTTCCTTAGATTGCAGACAAAGGTTCCTACCTCATGTCATTTGCTTTCCCTCCTCTCCTAGCCACATAGCTGCTCCYTCACACAGATTCTGAAATCAATGCAAACATGAACTTGGTTGCAAAGTACTGCTAGGCTATATTCATATGATAGCATCACAATCAATTCCATCCACCTGCGAAAGCTGGRACACTGCTGGCCAGTCCATGAGAGTAACTCATACTTGTCATAAACTTACATTTTCTATGAAAAGAAATGGTATTTATKTTTTGAATTCTTAGAAACATTAAATAACCTTTAAAGAAAATTCTTAAGAAAATGCTTTCTAATCTTATCAACAGACTTTTAAAGCTAAATTTTCTTTTTAAAAAGTTTATTGTATTCCCTGGTACAGTGATGATACTAACTTATATAATCATGAAAGTCATATTTTCATCCTGCCATTGACCTTAATAAGAGTAGAGATACATACATATAAACTCATCCATTCTAGCAGATGTGGTTGGAAGTTTATTGGCTTGCTTGTTTGTTTGTTTGTTTATTATTRGGAGTATTCTTTGTCTCTTTTTTCAAAGGCAAGACATTGGAGTTGGAGAAATTATCTTTTCGGAGTCATTTTCAACAAAGACAGCAAATGGCCTACTGCATTAGCCACAATTTTAAAAGCTAAACCACATGGTAACACTGGKTAAGCATGGTAAGCATGACTGCACATCTCTCTGCTGATGGTGTGTGAGTGTACTTAAGCATCTCCATGTGACCATAACTATGGTCAGGGTGAAATGATGGAGATTGTTACTCATGTTTCATGCCGCAGATGCTGCCTTTGTCCGTCAGCAGAATTCAGCAGAGACAGTAGAATCTAATATGTCATCTATAAGGATATAATTTTCAGGAATCAGAGGATCATGCTATAATTTTTTCCTGTGCTTTGGTTCTTTATTAAAAACTATCTCAAGATCTTATTAAAAGAAAAAAATAAGAGAAAAAGGCATGCTTTGTATGTAATGACTTAGTTTCCAGTAGAGACAATGCATATATTGGTTTTAGTTGAAAACATTTACTTGGCACTCGATAAACATTATTTTAAGAATGACTTTCCTTGTGTTATTTGAAATTTGAAAAGCCATTGGGACTTAAAATTGGGGATTCTTTATTTCCTTGAGCTTAACTTTGCAAAACATTTATATAATTTGTATATTAACAAGAAAAACTAATTTACGAATTGGAAATAAAAGAGATCTTCATTCCTAAAAAGAAACATTGAATCTTAAGTAAAATGCTATCTTTGACATCTCAAACTCCTCTACTTTAGTGAAATGCAGAAACTTCCCCTTAGTAATGCATAGATTGCTTATCTCTGAGACCTAACGTTTCCTCATGCCTGAATCCTGCAGGTTCTTCCAGGCTTATTTTACCCATATCTTTCTTCACCCATTTCTTCAACTAAGTCAACATGCGGGTTGAGAAATTAAATATTATCTTATTTATGTGTACGTTTCATACCACTTGCCCACCACTCTGCAGAGGAAGGGAACCAGGAAAACAGCCAAAGACTGGGGCCTAAGAAAGGATAAGGGGAACTGCCATGCCTCTCTCTGTGGTTAGCCACATCAGGCAATGCCACTGCTGGAAATAACATATTATAAACTCTGGATCTGATAACATCGAATCAGACTGAGTTCCCATTCATGCCAAGAATTTGTTTGACCACTGTAATCCACAATGAGAACCCAGAAGCAAGGCAAAGCACGATTAATTAGACATTCTTTTGCTTTAATGCAGTGTATTTTGTTATACTCCTTTATTTGAATTGCCTCCAGCATAGTGTTTGATAAACCAGAGTATTTCCCTCCTTACCCACGTTCAAAAAGAAACAGAGGATAATGTATACTCTGGCACCAAAATATTCTATTTATCACATGTATCATGATTTGAGAATATGTGGGGTTTTGCTTTTTTTTTCACTATTTAAGGTCCCAAATGCTCTCATAGTGGTATCATTTTCTAATAGAGCTTTTGTTCTCAAGTACAGAGCACTTCTTCAAATATGCTTGAAAGTTAAAATAAATTTAATTCAACCACTAAAGAATAGGAAAACCCATTTTCCTTCCATCAACTCATTTAACCCTTTGACATTTGCAAAAATATTAATTATTGACTATATTTCTCATGAAAAGTAATCTCTGTTTTAGTTAGAATCTAGTAGTTTTATAGTGTATATAAATTTGAACAGAAATGAAGCAGTTCTAAGCATGACAGTGAATCAATTAGGAAGAAAGTATTTATAATACCAACTGTCATTGGTACATTAAAAACTCAACTCATTACTATCCTAGAAATTTATAGCTAGAGCTCTCAAAATCAAATTAGCTACTTCTTCCATGTCAAATGAAGTTAACAGCTTTAAAAATGAGCATCTGAAGTTAAATGACTCAAGACACCTGCCCTAAATTCTACATTTGATGTCAGTTTCTTGAATCAGTTATTTTTAATCCCAACCTTTTACCTTAAACAAATTAGCAAACAAAGCTGTCAGTCATTTTATACGCAGATTTCTCTATGCACCAACTGGTACCATGATTGTCTTACAGCAACTGAGAAAGTAGACTGTGGTAAACACGCTCACATACATTTTAAAACAGCTTAATCTGAAGTTCCTAAGTCCATAGTCTCTCACTCAGGCCAAGCCCACACATGACAGGACAAGAKGCTTTTGCAACCTTTTCACATTTAGCTTTTCAGTTACTGAGACCTTTTTATGCCAGTAAGAACCATAATTATTTAGGAAAGAATGCAAACCTTTATTTATTTGAATATTAATTATATATAACCTTTAATAGAAACCATATGATAACAAAATGAAAAAAGACCCCCAAACTGATATCCTGAAATAACTAATTCTTAAAAACAATCTAAAGCAATGTAAAGATAACACAGTCTCAACATTTCCAAGGTTCTGCCTTTTTCATAAACAAGTTCCAAGAGAATACTGATCTCTTAAATTAGGTCTTTCATAGGAATGCATTCTAAGTCCAAAATACAAACATCAGACTCAGTACTCAGGGAGAGGATATTTTCTGAGGTACAATCCTGACACTGCCACATGCATTTAAAGCTGCTACAATCCAAAGAGTAAAGCCAAACGTAGCACTTACCTTATGACAAGTGAGTGGTAGACTGCAGAGACTTCTCAGCCTGTAGCTATCTAGCATAGTGCCTGAGAAATGAACAAATCATCTTTCACCCTGTGCAAGCTGCGTCTCCAGACTTGGCTTTCTTTGCAAAACACAGTGTGTCTGTTCACCTCCAGGGGAGAGCAAAGCCTCTCAGCACTGAGCACTTGCTGCTCTGAACTGCAGAGACTTAGAGTGAAAGTGGGAGGGACCGACGAGGTTTAAATACCACCCATTGCTTCAGACTCACAGGATATGACTCAAGTCTCACATCAGTAAGGGGAGAGTTTCCCTTTGCAAACTGTTAGTACAAATTACATAACAAACATCATTTCTGGGGACCTAAAATTCTTATAAACTACATATATGTTTATTTACCTTTTGTAGTCAACCTCTTCTCCATGTCAAAAGCCACAGTAAAAAATGGGAATCATATCACACATGGTACAAATGAAATATTTGCTGGCTCTTTGTTGTGAACTTTTTAATATTATTAAAAATGTGTGAACTTGACATTTCCCAAAGATGTTTTGTGTGTGTGTGTATTCTTAAAATTTTTAAATATATGTATATACTTATACATACAAATACACATATTTACACATGTACAAATATATACATATATTTATATATATAATATAAAACATCACAACCACTTCCACGGCCACCACAACCCCCACCACCACATTTCTCAGATCTTGTTATGCATTAAGTCATGTCCTCTCTGCTTCAAAGACGAACATACTAGAATATTCATGGTGGACTTGTCTGTAATACGAAAGGCTTTGCCATGTGTCATGCACAGTGAAATGGTTAAATTGATAAGGAGCTAATCTCAGTAATACTGTATTCTAAGAAGTAGCATATACTTATTTTGTTCTTAATAATCAGGCTCTATAAATACACTATAGGCAAAGCTCCTTTAAGTGTTCAATGAATTAAAAAAGCTACAGCAAAATGTATCATCTCAGGTATGAGACAAATTCATATGCAAATTCATAGACATGGTCTGTCTACAGGACTTCAATCAATTATGAACAAGTAGCTATGCCTAGAAAAGAGATTTAAAGGAAATGATAGGGATGCTGGGAGGGATCCAGTTCATTTGCTCAGTTTTTTATCTATTGAATAAGTCATATAGAATAAAAATGAATCCATGTATTCTATAGATAACTTGAGAAGAACATGTAACTTAAAAAAGTAATTTAATATTTTCACTTACATATATTACAACATTATACTCACCTTAAATGGACTCTCCTTTGTTATTTTTCAAAACAATATATCATAAATCGAAGAGCTCTTCTCTGGCCCAATCCCCATTTTTTATGAGCCCCAGTTTATGTTTTCTCTGGTTTTTCCATCTGGATAAAGGGTGAGCCAAAGTTATAACAGAGGGAATAACAGCACAGAGAGACAGAGACAGACAGCTGGTTACACCAGACTCTCCAGTGTGCCTGTCCACACTGGCCAATGTCTTTGGTTTTTCTGTTGGCCTTCTGTAAGCAATTTTACTGGCTTCATAAAATGTGGCTTGGATTAATTAAATACAAAAACAGTCCAGCCTCCATAGTAATATCTCATATATTAGAATTGCTTGGGTTAGAATTAATGAAATTGCACATAAAGCAATTTGTTGAAATTTTTCTAAATTGAGTGCATCAACTGTTTTCCTAATTAACACAAAATTTAACACTTTGGTTGCTTTGTGGGCTTGTTCTAGTACTCAAATATCTTTGAGAACATCCACAACATTTCATGCTCTGCTTCTCTAGATATCTATGATATTCCCCAATTAAAGTTTACACAGCAACAATGCTTAAGATCCAATTGAGGAGGATTTGTTTGTTTTAGAAGGGTGTCTTGTAGCCCAGGGTGGTTTTAACAAGACTGGGAAGTTTCTATTTATCATCCTCACCTCTAAGGACTGAGTTTCCAGATATGTGCCACCATGCCCATTGTTTGTGTGTTGTTTGTAGCAGAGTGTTACTGGGTGGGAGAGGATGGCCAGGAACTCATTAGACAATCCACGTTAGCCTACAACTCCCCTCCCCCAGCTTTGTGGGTGTTGGGTGCTGGTATTGCAGATGTGTGTCACCATGCTTGTTTGGATTCCCTTTGACTCATGTGAACAGCAAAGGATGAACTTTTGTAGAGTTGACACATTGATATAAATATTGTTCTGTTTTATTCTTAAATCACTTCTAATTGCTCAAATCTTCTATGTAAGCTGTGAAGATTCTCCTGCCTCCACCTAAATCCTTGACATTATACTAAATTTGGTTCAGATTTTCTGGGAGAAAAAAAATACCATGTGCCTGTTTTCAATCTATACATTGTCCTGTCTATTCAAAAGGAAATATTCTTTTGAAACTATCAGAGGACAAAWTATAGAGAATGCTTCAAGATATAGACATAGGCAAGGACTCCCTGAATAGACTCTAGACACTCAGGAAATAAGGCCAAGATTTGATAATTGGGATCTCATAAAAGTAAAGTTTCCACAAAGCAAAAAGTACACTACCTGAGAAGATAATCTCCACATCAGGAGAGATGGTTTTATACTTACAAGTCATATCACTTCTTCATGTCAAAAAAACTTTCAAAATGTATTTTCCAAGCTTTTCGGAACACAATGCTACCTATGGTCATCCTGCCATTCAATAACACACTAGAACTTCTATACATGGTAGAAAACCAGCAATCTCTCTTTTTCTTCTTGTAGTGTGACTCATCCCACTACAATGATCCTGCCATTGTGACCTGTTCTGAATGCTATTTATTCCTAAACATTCATTCTCTACCACCATAGAAGTTTGGGTTTCAACATAGAAATTGGGTGGGTGGTGTTGCAGGATTTTCCCTGTCAAATCACATTAGGGCAGTGGGAGGCCTGTGATTGGACAGGGGAAAGGGAGGCAGAGCTAAGAGTTGCAGAGACAGAGAGTCTTGGAAAGTAAAAAAAAGTCAAGATGGAGGCAGATGGACAGGAAGAAGATCCTGATCCTGCATGGTTTTAACAGCCACAGGTAACTATGACTTCACAAGGTTAAAAATATTGGGATAAAGCTTTTATCATTATCAAATGGCTCTGATATTGTATGGCATCTTATAAATTGTGATATTATTGATACATAAATCTGATTGGTTAATTAAGCTTTAAGAGTCATGATTCTACAGGGTTACTGGCTATTGTGTGTTGGTGGTTTAGTTACTAGAATGTGGGATAGCTGATTACATGGGTTTATGGCTGAGGAGAGCAGCTCAGTGAGAACAAGCCAGCACCGACAGGAGGGCAGGAGCGTAGTCCAGCGCCGAGGAGTTGGTGGGCATGGTTTTTAATATTTCCTGCGTGTCACAGGGTGGGGACACAGAAATTAGTTCATTGCACCAGTCTTGTTTTCTTTCCTCAGAGATCTTCAGATTGTTATTTGGAAGAAATAACCTTCATCCTCCCATTTCTTAACCTCTTAACTGTATTACAACTCTCTACCCCAGGTCTCAATCACTACAGAGATCCTCACAACACAAAGGTCACTGATGACATCATATTTGTCAGGTTCATGTTTCAATATTTTAAGTTTCATTTTTATATATTCTTTACCTATAGTATGGTTTACATAAGTATATTTTAACTATAATAATTCTTTGAGAATTTTGTAATATATATGTATACATATATATTTATGCTATATATATATACATATATATATATGTATATATATATTTCTACTGCTACTCCAACTCCTCCAGAATCTACCCCGCCTGCCTACCACCAACTTTATGTTCTCTCTCTTTTTTAACTAACCCATGAAGTTCAACTTGTGCTGCCCATACACACTAGTGTGTAGGGTCATCCATTAGAGCATAGTTGACCTGCCAGGCAGGGATTACACTCTTAAACAAAATGGACTCTCCGTTTCCCAAAAGACATGTACTGTCCATGTCTTCTCAGTTATGGATGGAAGCTCACAAATCCCTTCTCATTCCATGCTAGAAGGCTGACAGGTTTAATCCTGTGCAAGTTTTATGCAGGCATCCACAGATGCTGTGAGTTCATGTGTGCAACAGCCCTGTCTTGTCCAAAAGATGCTGTTTAACTCTGGCCCTTTCCAACCTCTGGCTCTTACAATGGTAGTGTAGGTCATAGGACATAGTAGGAGGAAAGTAGCTAACACTAATCATGTCTGAAAAAAGTCCATACGGAAACCTATTTATAACTTCGTATATATATATATATGTATATTTATAATATATATACATATATTATATGTATATATTGTATATATATTGTATATTGTATATATTGTATATATATTATGTATATATAAATTCTAAATAGTAAATTTGATATRTATATATATCCAATTAAAAATTTTAGTTGGAGTTATCTTACACACGGTGTTATATTCATTCATGGGTTGTGTGAAATAAATAGCCCAATACCAGGTGTGGAAAATACCCTCATCAAGCATTTGGTCAGAGGTATCCTTTAGATCCCCAACAACACAGGCTTACTGCGGTTGCCTTTGGTTATCCACCAGAGCTTGATTATAAAGCACAGGACACAGAGAAGTCACGTTGGTACTGACGAGGAATCTTCATCCATGCTTGCTAGCTTTCACTGTACCTAGTAGGTGCTATCAAGGCTGAGGGGAAAGGGGCATCAGCAGCAATGGTACCTACCTGTTTACCTTGTGAATTATGATGTTGCAAAAATGGCTCAAATGTTGTGAGTATAACCAACTGTGCTCTGACTGAATTTAAGGCCAGATCCACAAGTGGGAACTCATGCCAAGTACTCATGACTGGGGAACCCATGAGCAACAGAAGTAAACCAATTACTATTACTTTGCCAAATGAACATAGGACCAAACTACTCCCTAAATTTCAATCTATAAATCCACAGCTAAATGTTTCTCTCAGACCCCTTCAAGAAAATTTCCTTGTTTGATGTAGAATCTCAAAACTGGTCAAAAAGCAGAATAGAGGAGGTCATGGAGTTCTTACCCCAAGGCTCAGAGACCATAATGGAAAAGGGCAGAGGGTCGAGCAGATACTTCATACAAGACTACACTGTCCTTGGAGCTTCCTCGCCTGTATGTCCCGGACCTCACCCCTTTCTGAGCGTTTAAGTCCCCTTGGTTTACCAAGACAGTTTTGTCCTCTTTCATGTCATTTATGATTTTTTGTTCTCTATATAAAATCAAGGAACTACAAAGGAGATTATTTGTTTTCTCTGAAAGTGACTTAATTTCATTAATAAAACTATCTCCAAATGTGTCTTATTTTGTTCTTGTTATATATTAAAGTTTCCATTGTGTTTATATAGCACAATCTTCTTGTTATCGTTTATTGATAGACATCTCAGCTGGTTCCCTAACCTAAGTTATTGGGAATATTGTAATGCTAAGTATTGGTCTGCTGCTCATATCTATGAAATACTGATTTTGAGTCCTTTGAGAAAACACTCAGGAATCATACAGATGGGTCTTTTGATTGATCTAGTTTATATTTGGAGAAGCATCCGTAACGGTTTCTATAGTGCTAGGTGGTTCATCTCCACCCGCAGCAGATGCAGGTTCCCGCAGCTAATCCCTTACAAGCACATAAGTCCACTATTCCAGGGCACCTGCACACACAATTTGTCCCATCCCTGCTCACAAGGATGGGGGCATTTGTGTTCTAATGACTGTCAGTTTGACTGGGATGAAATCTAACCTCAATGCAGTTTTATGCTTTCAAAACTTACTTATTATCGTGTGTGTGTGTGTGTGTGTGTGTGTGTGTGTGTGTGTGTGTGTGTGTTACACTGAATGTGAGCAGATATCTGAGGAGGGCAGAACAGGGTGAGATCCCCAGAAAATGGAGTTAAAGGCAGTGGTGAAGTGGTTCATGTGGTTACTGGGAGACAAATCAAGATCCTCTGGAAGAGTTACTCAGTGCAGTAAGCAACTGAACCATCTCTACCATATTACGTTGCTTGCTTGCCATTATTGCTGCTTCTGCTGTTGCTGCTACTGCTGCTGCTGCTGCTGCTGCTGCTGCTGCTGTTGTTTTATATTGTTGGAGACAGTGTCTTACTGTGTATATTTGCCTAGCTTGAAACTCAGAGAGTCACCTGCCTCTGTTTTCCACTTTCCATGTGTTAGTATTAAGTTCACCACCACACCCTGCTCCTAATGCAGCTTTAATTTGCATTTCTCTGATTGCTAGTGAGTTTGAACATAGTTCCATGTTTACTGGCTATCTTTATGTTTACCTTTTGGGAACTATTTGCTCATTAACCTAGTTACTTAGATTGGATTTCTCTGATTTGTATTATTTAATCTTATAAATTCTTTGTATATTCTAAATATTAATCCTCTGTTAGGCATACAGCTAGCAAAGATTTTCTGACATTCTATAGTAGCATTCTCAAACTTTGGGTCATGACCCTTTCTAGAATTGAATGACCTTTTCACAGGGATTACATATCAAATATTCTGTATATCAGGAAATTAAATTACAATTCATAACTGTAGCAAAATTAGTTATAGAGTACCAACAAAAATAATACTATGGATTTGGGGTCCCCACAACATGAGGAACTGTATTAAAGGATCACAGCCCTACAAAGGTTGAGAACCACTGTATATTCACACAATTAATTATTTCTTTTGCCATTAAAATTTCATAAGTTCTGACTTGTCAACTATTGGCATTATTTTCTCAGTGGCTGGAGTACTGCTTAGGAAGCTACTGCCAATGTTCAAGTGTTTTCTCTGATTTTTCCTCTAACAGTTTCACATTTTAGAGCTTACATTAAAGTCTTGATTCATTTACATCATATATAGGATGAGGAACAAAAATCTAGATTCATTCTTCTGCATATGGATATGCAGTTTTCCCAACATCATTTAATGAAGACTGTCTTTTCTCCAATGTTTACTTTTGGTATCTTTGTTAGGTGACTGTTTATCTGGGTCCTCTGTCTATTCAATTGATCTGTGTCTGTTTTAGTGCTAGTGTTATGCCCCTCCCCCCACCTCAGGCTCTGGAATATAGCTTGAAATCAGGTATGATGATATCTCCAGCCTTATTCTTTGTTTTTGCTTTGGATTATTTTGATTACTCAAAGGTCTTTTTTGTTTCAGTATGGATGAAGATTTACTTTTCTGTTACACTGCTTTTGGTACTATAGTCATTTTCATCAAATTAGTTCTTTTACTGTTGGAAATAATATTTTCACAATGAGAAATCACTCCACACGGCAAAGCTCTTTACTAAAGCTTTAGTGGACTGTGGCAAATGCACAAGTAAGAGCCGGCTCCCCCTACAAGATTGTACTAACATCTACACACTAGGCTTATGTAGTCCTCAGACAAACTCATTCTTCAGTTATTTGTATGTCATACCCCAGGTTACACTTTGAACAATTTAAAGAGAGATGGTAAGTTCAGCCACTTAGGCAGATATGCAATTACATAACAAAGATATATCTTCACATAATTATTTTAACTACAGAAGTGCTATTTTTTTAAATAGTTGTTACTCAGAGTCACCTTGCCTATCTGGCAGGTTTTTTCTTGATAAGAGTGAAAGGGACATTTTTGCACATTTATTAATATATTTATTAATATATAACATATATTCAGCTAAAGACAAGATGGTCAAATGACAGGAGGCTGCTTCACTGTGCACGACGTCACCAACATCTGTCTTCTCCATTGCTATGTGTGGCTCACTATTACAGTGCCCACTCCCAAGCATGAGGTACCTCAGGGTTCCAGATACAGTTGTTGTGAGGAGATAAGTTAGCAGATGTGAAGGTTTCCATAATATTCCATAGTAAAATTGTAACTAATATCATGACAATAAAATATGCAATATTATAAACTTCCATAAACAAGCAATAACTGAAAAAGCATATTTCAATAAAATTACATCATTCAATGAGATAAAATTTCCCCCTTGTGAATAAACATTATCACTAGAATATATTAGTATAATTACATTTCTATTTTTCTTTTTCCCTCATTATTTAGCAATTTTATTGAGATTGTATGTATGTATGTATGTATATATATATATATGTACTTACATATATATGTGTGTGTATGTATATATGCTTCTACTGTATTAGGTTTCCATTCTACTACTCAAAAGACATTTAATTTTAGCTGTCTCTCCCAATATCCCTTTTCTTATCTCCTCTTTAACAACCTCAACCATTGTCCTCCTGTTACAGAAATCCATTTACAGTAACTATTCTATTTCTGCTTGATAATAAGATCTATCTGTTCCCCCTGTTTTCTTTTTTTTCACTTTTTTATTAGATATTTTCTATATATACATTTCAAATGTATCCCCTTTCCTCATTTCCCCTCCAAAAACCCCTATCACATCCCCACTCCCACTTCCCTGTCCTGATATTCCCTTACACTGGGGTGTTGAGCATCCAAAGGCCTCTCCTCTCATTGATGTCCAACAAGGCCATCTTCTGCTACATATGCAGCTGGAGCCATGGGGCCCTCCATGTGTAGTCTTTGGTTGGTGATTTAGTCCCTGGGAGCTCTGGGTGTACTGCTTGATTCATATTGTTGTTCCTCCAATGGGGCTGCAAACCCCTTCAGATCCTTGGGTCCTTTCTCTAGCTCCTCCATTGAGGACCCTGTGCTCAGTCGAATGGATGGCTATGAGCATCCACTTCTGTATTTGATAGGTAGAGCCTCTAAGGAGACAGCTATATCAAGCTCCTGTCAGCAAGCACTTATTGACATCCACAATAGTGTCTGAGTTTAATAACTTATATGGGATGGAACCCCAGGTGGGGCAGGCTCTGGATGGCCTTTCCTTCAGTGTCCACTCCACACTTTGTGTCTGTATCTCCTCCATGGGTACGTTGATCCCCCTTCTAAGAAGGACAGAAGTACCCACACTTTGGTCTTCCTTCTTCTTGAGCTTCATGTGGTCTGTGAATTGTATTTTGGATATTCCGAGCTTCTGGGCTAATTAATATCCACTTCTCAGAGGGAACATACCATGTGAGTTCTTTTGTGATTGTGATCTCATTCAGAATGATATTTTCTAGTTCCATCTGTTTGCCTAAGAATTTCATCAATTCATTGTTTTTAATAGCTGAGTAGTACACCGTTGTGTAAATGTACCACATTTTCTGTATCCATTCCCCTGTTAAGGGACATCTGGGTCCTTTCCACCTTCTGACTATTATAAATAAGGCTGCCATGAACACAGTGGAGCATGTGTTCTTATTACATGGTAGAGCATCTTCTGGTTATATGCCCAGGAGTGGCATAACTGGGTCCTCAGGCAATATTATGTCCAATTTTCTGAGGAGCTGCCAAACTGATTTCCAGAGTGGTTTTACCAGCTTGCAATCCCACCAGCAATGGAGGAGTGTTCCTCTTTCTCCACATCCTCACCAGCATTTGGTGTCCCCTGAGTTTTTGATCTTGGGCATTCTGATTGGTGTGAGGTGGAATCTCAGGGTTGTTTTGATTTGCATTTCTCTTATGATTAAGGATGTTGAACATATCTTTGGGTGTTTCTCAGCCATTCAAGTTTCCTCAGTTGAGAATTCTCTGTTTAGCTCTGCTTTTAATAGGGTTATTAGGTTCTCTGGAGTCTAACTTTTTTAGTTCTTTGTATATATTGGATATTAGCCCTCTCTTGGATGTAGGATTAGTAAGGATATTTTCCCAATCTGTTGGTTACCGTTTTGCTGATTGACAGTGTCCTCTGCAATTTTATGAGGTCCCATTTGTCAATTCTTGATGTTAAAGCATAAGCTATTGGTGTTCTATTCAGGAAATTTTCCCCTGTGCCCATGTGCTCCAGGTCCTTCCCTGTACTAGGTAATAATTAATGAAGAGTACCACTCTACCAGGCCTTTTCACCTAGTCCCGGTGGGTCTTGCTCAGGTCAGCTCTCACTGTGGCCATGGAGCCAATCTTTCTCAGCTAGCTCTCACAGCATCCTGCTGTGCTTCCTCTCCTCCATAGAATCTGTAAATGGCAGCAGTCCCATGCTCCTGCCCTACACCCAAACACCTGATAAAGTATGACTCTTATATTTATCTATATAAAACTCCCAATTACATAATGGCAATTTACAATGATAAAGTATTATTCCAATATTTCTAACCGCTCCAAAACACCAGAAATATGTCTGAAGCCATCTGTATATCTGTGTCTCATCCTCTGCACTGGTCTTCCTGTCCACTCAGCCTCTTTCCACCCCTCACTTCTCTTAGCTCCTCCTCCTCTCTCATCTCCAATCACTGGCCTCTCACTGCCTCAATGTGAACCGATAGGAGATATCTTGCAACACTTCCCCACTCTTTCTTCTATTAGATACAGTGTATGTGATTTTATGTGGAGTTCTTTGATCCACTTGGACTTGAGCTTTGTATAGGGAGATGAGAATGTATCAATTTGCATTCTTCTACATGTTGACTGCAAGTTTGTATGAAAATGCTGTCTTTTTTCCAATGGATGGCTTTACCTCTTTTGTAAAAGATCAAGTGACCATAGGGATGAGGGTACATTTCTGGGACTTCAATTCTATTCCATTGATCTACTTGCTTGTCACTGTACCAATACCATGCAGGATTTTTTTTAATCACTATTGATCTGTAGCATAGCTTGACATCAGGGATGCTGATTCCACCAGAAGTTCTTTTACTGTTGAGAATAGTTTTAGCTATCCTGGGTTTTTTGTTATTCCAGATAAATTTGGAAACTGCTCTTTCTAACTCTATGAAGAATTGAGTTGGAATTTTAATGGGGATTGCATTGAATCTGTAGATTGCTTTAGACAAGATGGCCATTTTTACTATATTAATACTGCCAATCCATGAGCATGGGAAATCTTTCCATCTTCTGAATTTGTCTTCAATTTTTTTCTTCAGAGACTTGAAACTCTTGTCTTATAGTTTTCTCTATTTCTCTCTCTCTCTGTCTCTGTCTCTCTGTCTCTGTCTCTCTCTGTCTCTCTCTGTCTCTCTCTGTCTCTCTNTCCTCCTGGCACCCGGAAGTCCCGTCTGTACCTTCTGCCCAGCAATTGGCTCCCAGCCTTCTTTATTGACAAAACCAAGAACCAATTAGAAAGCCATACCTTAGTATCAGCACCACCCCCTACAGAGGTGTTATGGGTAGTGTTTTTATTTGTTTCTTGTAACTGGGGGGCAGGACTTCTGTGAATCAAATACAGGGTGGGGCTCTTTTGGACAGCATTTTTCGCCTTCAGAAACATTTGACCACCAGGAAACGTCTTTGCTGGCCTTTATATTCCGACACACAAGCAACAAAAGAGACCTGTCCTGGGTTCAAGTCTGCCAGTTTTACCTACTATTTTGCATCTTGTTCTTGCAATAGATGCTAAMCAGGCTTTTTCTTAGACGACARGATAAGAGTTTGTCTGCTGGGTTTTCTTTTATCCCGTTTGTCATCTCAAGTTAGGTTGGGTTTTTCCTTCTTAGCGCAAGTGTATAGGAGYGGTCTGTGACGTTGTTGGRCAGATGTCTAGGTCAATGTATTGAGGCTTGCCTTCCGTTAGCAGCTTAAGGTGAATCTCCGTAGGCACAGGGTGGGCCGTCCGCTGTGGGATGCACCTCCTTCCAGAGGATGGGTGGCAGCGCTCGTAACCGTGCTTCGCTTCCTGCCATCAGGTTCACATGTTACCAAGAGGATTGAAAAGCGAGTAATTTATAATTTATACTTTATCAGAAAAGTGGACGGGCTCAGATTCTACCTGTAATACGTTCAGAAGATCACCGCCCAGGCTCTCTAGAGCCTTCTATTTCATTTCTCACAGGACAATAATCCCTTCTGTGTGTCCTGTTCTGAGGCGTGCGCAGACATAGGCCTGACAGTATGTTGGGCATTGGCAGGAACCCCAGTAGAGTCCGTATTCCAAAGATGCTATCCCCAGGCAACCCTCCCTGTAACATGATGGGGTCATTTCTACTCAGTGGGAGAATCTGTGTTTGTTGAGAGTGTCAGTCAAGGCTGGTCCACATCCATGACCCCCGCACTGGGTCCCCACATAGAGCACCTCCTCACTGGCTGGGCTGGAGACTCTGTGTAGGAACAACTGACTTTCTACCTAAAACTGCATGGAACTTCTAAAGTCATTCTGGGTCAGGGGCCCTGGCTGGTGCTAGGGACTTCCTGGACCCGCCTCTCACCCASGTTTTTATATCCTCATTAGCTTGCGGCGGTAGAAAAGGGGGCGCATGGGTAAGAGGAAGCGCACCAGGGCCTTGTGGGTAGCAGGGCTGTTGCCTCTATTGTCCTGATACTGGTAAATGGAGCTGCCCCGGCTGTTTGGATCCACTTTCTCCTAAAGGTGGCGCTGTAACATGGAATGACCGGTGTTCCCTTCTAACCCTTTCCAACACCACTCCCAGAAGGCCTCCTTCCTGGTGCTGTCGCCCTCTTCAGGGGGGCATTAACACTCCGTGTTCCTTCTGTTCCTTCAGTCCTGTGAGGGATTTTCTTCGGCTCACTCACCACGAAAGCAAAGYCTTCACCGTTCTCTCCAGCCTTGCTCCCTTTTTTCCTGTACACTTCCTGTCCTCTCGTTTCAGTAGCCCAAACCTTAATCTACCACATGACCTTAGGAATCCTTCGGAGGCTCTGAACATCCTGGAT